>JARJCM010000299.1:0-127997 GCA_029233265.1 Mycena alexandri | reverse complement strand
GACGCCCTCAACAAGACCGCGGCGTATGATGAGGTCACCCTCATCCGCCTACTCAAACGAGGAGTCGACGAGAAAGTAATCCGAGCCGTCTACGGACAAGGGACCCTGCCCGCCACTTATGCAGAGTGGAAGGCCCAAGTCATCAAGATGGACGGAGTGCACCGCGCGTTTTTAGTCATGGACGGGAGCCTGAGAGATGGCAACACTCAAGTGACTACCCCGAGGATGCATACCGCACAGAGCTCCGGAGTAAACCACCATGGGAATCAACCGGGTTACTCCCGCAAATCGGAGTGGAAGGGTCCATCGAATAACCCGGTAACCCATTTCGGGAATAACCCGGTTACTTCGAATACGGGCGGTTCAACCGCAAACTCTACCACCACCGGCAGCGGGGCCGCTCCCATGGATATCGACCGAGCGGTCAGCAGAGGCAACGCCAATACCTCCCGCCCCACTTGTTACAACTGTGGGCAGGAAGGGCACTTGGCTTGAAACGGCCCGCGCCGTCTGGTCAAGGATCCCCAGTTCCGTGTGATATATTCAGACCTGTTGAAAGAAGAACAGGCGGCGGAGGATTTTCCCGAAGGTCACGAGTCCTGCTAGTTAAGGCTCTGTGCTGACAAGTGAGGTGGCAAAGAGGTTGTGGGTTGAAAATATTCAACACATTTCGGAGTTGAGCTTAGAATCTCCTGAGCAATTTAAGAATCTCAGGGAAATTTTCAACTATATTTTTGCCGTCACTCTCGGTGCTCAAGACATCATAGAATAGGCACTGGTTGGGAGATTCAAATTTTTCAGCACAATTTACGGTGAAAAATGTCGTTGGGTTTTCAGACATTTTTCAGTGAAAAAGAGGGTGAAAAATTTAAACATTTTTCACCACAATTTTAAGTGAAATTTGAGGTGAAAAACTTGAAACAAAATTCATAAGAGTTCATGCTAAATTTTCACCATAAATTCCAGTAGTTTTTCAGACATTTTTCACTGGAAAAGTAGCTGAAAAATTTAAACATTTTTCACCAGTATTTCAAGTGAAATTTAAGGTGAAAAACTTGAAACAAAATCCAAAGCTTTTTTACCACAATTTTCAGTGGGAAAATCCATGAAAAATGGCTGAAAAATGTTCAAAGAAAGGTGGTGGAAAACTTGAAATCTGGTTTCACTTTTTTTAGAGAGTGTTCATCTTCTTTTTCACTGTGATCGTTGGTGAAAAATGTGATGGAAAATACAGGTTTTTTTCACCACCTTTTGCAGGGTATATATAGGTGAAGAAGTCAAAGCAGTTCTCAGACATTTTTTGCCTGGAATTGAGGTGAAAAACTTGAAATCTGAATTTAAGTTTTCCAGCAGAAAATTTGAAACCTCTATGTCAAGTTTTCCACCACAAATTCAGCAGTTTTTCAGCTGAAAATACTGGTGAAAAACTTGAAACCTGGCTTAAAACTGACACATTGAATTGAAGAATTACATAAGGACAGGAGGGTAGGAGGTGGAAGAGAAGAGAATCACACGAATTGTTTCGCTATGTGTGCTTTTAGAACTGTGTGTACCCTTGAGTGGCACAAGGGATGGTGCAAGCAGAATGGAGCCCCAGAGAAGACAGAAGTTGTTCAAGTTGACTCAGGGTGCTCTGCAAAGCAATGGATTGAAGAGAAGAGTTACAGCCAGTGTTACACTAGGGGAATTGCTACCCTTGTAAGCAAAGTCAAGCACTTTAGACTGCGAGGCAAAACTCAATGTGTGGGAGGGGGGGCTGTTAAATGAATGGAAACCATAATTGGTGGTGGCTCACGTTGGGGTCAAAGGTGCTTAATTCAAGTGCTCAGAGTGTGTGCCATTGCAGCCCACCAGCGGGGGGGAATTTCCGGGGGGGATTCTGTGGAATTTGGTCAAATTTGATTGGGTCAAGTCTTTGCATGATGTGCCCCCACTTGCAGACAGGAGTCGTGAGAGGACATCCTGAGGACTCGACTGAACCATCAGCGAGCCCACCAGACTTCCCGTGGGTCAGGGAAATTAAATTCCCCTCCGTGCAAGCAGAATTTGCCCAGTTCAGAACCGTGCATTGGTCAACCACGGCTGGGATGCAAATTTTCGGCCGATGTCGGGGAGTTGTTGGTTCCCGCAAAGGTCCCTTGTTGAGCTTCGAGTACTTAGTATGCACTGGCTTTCGGGTGTTATAGGCGTAGAGTACCATTCCGAGGAGAATGTACCCTCTCAATCCTAGTCTCACTCTGCCTTTGAATAGTTCGGAAAAACGAAAGAAAACTGGTAGTTTTCATGCGTGTTTTGGTACACGCCCTATCAACAGCTGGGATGCAAATTTCCTGCCGATGTCAGGGAGTTGTTGGAAGACCTCCTGAGCACTCGACTGCACCATCGCCAAGCCCACCAGGCTTCCCGCGGGTCAGGGAAATTAAATTCCCCTCCGTGCAAGTAGAATTTGACCGAATTTGCCCAGTTCAGAACCGTGGTCAACCACGGCTGGGATGCAAATTTTCTGCCGATGCAAAATTTGCCCAGTTCTGAGCCGTGCATCAGTCAACCACGGTTGGGATGCAAATTTCGGCCGATGTCGGGGCAACCGAGATTAATGACTGGTCCATGCACATCAAATTTCACGCTCATTGAATCACGTTATCATTGGTTTCCATCACATTGCTCCTTGCCTTCTGCTTCCACCTCCCTCCCACTTTCACCCTCTATTAAGCCCACCGGCACTCAGCACTCAGCTTTGGGCTATGGGGTTACTCCCTCTTCGCTCTTGGGAACTCATGTTCCCGTTCCCCAGTGTGTTCATCTTAAATCGTTACCAGCCCATCCCAGAACCGTCACTCCTGTACTGGATCCCGACCAGCGACAGTGCCAAGTAACACATCAAAGCAAAAACACTCCCCCGATACTCTCCATCTCATTTCCTGCAAATCCCGCCACAATGTCATCAAATATTGTCGTCAATTCTCGCGCGTACATCATGCCGAGTCATGCTTCAACCCTCGTCAATCTTTCCAAGCTATGAAGCCCAAGTTTCGGAGAACTATAATGAATGTCATTTTTTTGCTCCCCATTGTCAAGTGTGCGGTGTATCCTCAAGACCCGATATTTTGATGTGCTTCCCATCAAACTAAACTCTTTACGCAATGCACCCATCAAGCTGCTACGTCAAGTCCATCCCAAGGTTCTACATCAAATCTACCCCAAGCTTCTCTTGGGAAATATCTCCTGCTTATCCTCAACCTGCGCGCTCATTTCAAGTCCTCCGCCATTCCTTAACTCCAGTGTTGTCCTTGAGCTAGTTCTTTTCATGTATCCACTGAATATCACCACATTGTTTTGCATCTCTTTGCGTGATTTGAGTTTTCTGCCTGCACGGAGGGGAATTTAATTTGCCTGACCCGTGGGAAGTCTGGAGGGCTCGGTAATGGTGCAGTCGAGTCCTTAGGAGGTCTTCCAACAACTCCCCAACATCGGCCGAAAATTTGCATCCCAGCTGTTGATAGGGCGTGTACCAAAACACGCATGAAAACTACCAGTTTTCTTTCGTTTTTCCGAACTATTCAAAGGCAGAGTGAGACTAGGATTGAGAGGGTACATTCTCCTCGGAATGGTACTCTACGCCTATAACACCCGAAAGCCAGTGCATACTAAGTACTCGAAGCTCAACAAGGGACCTTTGCGGGAACCAACAACTCCCCGACATCGGCCGAAAAAATTTGCATCCCAGCCGTGGTTGACCAATGCACGGTTCTGAACTGGGCAAATTCTGCTTGCACGGAGGGGAATTTAATTTCCCTGACCCACGGGAAGTCTGGTGGGCTCGCTGATGGTTCAGTCGAGTCCTCAGGATGTCCTCTCACGACTCCTGTCTGCAAGTGGGGGCACATCATGCAAAGACTTGACCCAATCAAATTTGACCAAATTCCACAGAATCCCCCCCGGAAATTCCCCCCCGCTGGTGGGCTGCAATGGCACACACTCTGAGCACTTGAATTAAGCACCTTTGACCCCAACGTGAGCCACCACCAATTATGGTTTCCATTCATTTAACAGCCCCCCCTCCCACACATTGAGTTTTGCCTCGCAGTCTAAAGTGCTTGACTTTGCTTACAAGGGTAGCAATTCCCCTAGTGTAACACTGGCTGTAACTCTTCTCTTCAATCCATTGCTTTGCAGAGCACCCTGAGTCAACTTGAACAACTTCTGTCTTCTCTGGGGCTCCATTCTGCTTGCACCATCCCTTGTGCCACTCAAGGGTACACACAGTTCTAAAAGCACACATAGCGAAACAATTCGTGTGATTCTCTTCTCTTCCACCTCCTACCCTCCTGTCCTTATGTAATTCTTCAATTCAATGTGTCAGTTTTAAGCCAGGTTTCAAGTTTTTCACCAGTATTTTCAGCTGAAAAACTGCTGAATTTGTGGTGGAAAACTTGACATAGAGGTTTCAAATTTTCTGCTGGAAAACTTAAATTCAGATTTCAAGTTTTTCACCTCAATTCCAGGCAAAAAATGTCTGAGAACTGCTTTGACTTCTTCACCTATATATACCCTGCAAAAGGTGGTGAAAAAAACCTGTATTTTCCATCACATTTTTCACCAACGATCACAGTGAAAAAGAAGATGAACACTCTCTAAAAAAAGTGAAACCAGATTTCAAGTTTTCCACCACCTTTCTTTGAACATTTTTCAGCCATTTTTCATGGATTTTCCCACTGAAAATTGTGGTAAAAAAGCTTTGGATTTTGTTTCAAGTTTTTCACCTTAAATTTCACTTGAAATACTGGTGAAAAATGTTTAAATTTTTCAGCTACTTTTCCAGTGAAAAATGTCTGAAAAACTACTGGAATTTATGGTGAAAATTTAGCATGAACTCTTATGAATTTTGTTTCAAGTTTTTCACCTCAAATTTCACTTAAAATTGTGGTGAAAAATGTTTAAATTTTTCACCCTCTTTTTCACTGAAAAATGTCTGAAAACCCAACGACATTTTTCACCGTAAATTGTGCTGAAAAATTTGAATCTCCCAACCAGTGAGGTGCCCGGAAGATTCCCACATGGTTTAGGGACGAAGTCTGGATGAAGCCGAGATTCTAGAAAAATTCTAAGGGGATTCTAGCGCACCCGATCAGGCCCTACTGAGATGTATGTCTCCTCGTCATTTTATTCCTACCTTTTATTGGTACCTAGTGCTATTACTATTCTCTAGGTACTAAATAATTCAGTTGGTTGTTCTACGCCTACTGAGATTGTTATTAATATTCTCTACTTAGCTCCTCACTCAGTTGAACCAGCAAATTAGGGTCCTGTTTATAATTTGCAGAGCAATTATAAACAGCTTCTAATTCTGTTATATCGCTGAGAGGGAAGGAATATCCGATCATATGACCGGAGCCGGGCTAAGCCGCGAACCGGAGATGAACAGATGTCTAGATCAGCCACTTCTCGGAACACCACAACTCAGCTAGGGTGACCGACTGACTGGCCTCGGGCTGCGAGATGGGGAAGTGTCCTATGCCAAGGTCCGAGTCGTACGATGGCGACGGGACAGGGATAGCCTGGACCGGAGACACAAGAGCATAACCGGTGTTTGTTGGGTAGTCGTCCAGCGCAGTTCCGGTGTGAACCAGAATGGTTGACATGAAGATGGAGCAAAGGCGGTGCGCCGGAGCGAACTAGAGGCATATCCAAGACACGGGAGACAACCCGGAGTTGAACCGCAGTTGTTGGTATGGCCGAGCGAGGACTCCGGAGTTGTGACCGGAAACCGGAGTGACCGGAGTGACCGGAGTCACAGCAGGGAACCAGAGGGAGACGGGAGCAAGGCCATAGAGAGGGAGACGTCGAGAGGCAATGACCAGAACCTCAAGAGACGATTGGCAACAGTCCATGAGAAGGAAGCATGGATAACTTTTATTTTTCGGATACTGTACAAGATGTAAAGTACCGGTATTTATACTAGAGATAAGTAATATGTACAAAAGGGAATAAGTAACATGAGGCAATGTGAAGCAACATGAAATGAAGTGAACCACATGGAAGAAGACACTACCATGCGGCAAAAGGGATGAAGTGGGAGTAAGGAATAAATGGGAAGTAAAGAAAGGGGAAAGGTAGAGCATATGGTTTGATGGATGAACGGATGGATAGAAGAGTGATAAGATGTAAGTGCTATGACATCTGCCTTGAGGCAGATGAAGAAGCGATGGGGAATGATGGGAATGTGATGGAAGCGTGAAGCATATGAAAAGATAACAAGGAGAAGTGATGAGAGCGTTGAAACAATAGATGAGAAGTGATAAAGGATGCATAATTGGAAGAGGAGTTGATAAGGCATAATAGCGAACGTTCCGGGGAAGAGTCTGATGACTCCGGTGACTCCGGGTATCTCCGGATTCCGGAGATATGTCCGGAGCGACTGGAACGAGAGCAGGAGTGATGGGGCATAGGTGAATAGTGCATAATTATACCGGATGTTGGACTGGCATGTTGGTAGTCGAGATGAACGAGTTCCAAGGCACTGGTGTTGAGTGTTGGTGGTTTTGGGAGCTCCGGGTCGCCGGAGTGGACACAGTTGCAAGGAATCATTCCGGAGGATGTTGGCAGTCCTTTAGGAGAGTTCCAATGCATAGGGGCAGAGGTCCGAGACGACGTGGGTGAGGTGGAGCTGAACCAAGGAATGTGGAGGACCGGAGTTCGGAGTGATTACATAATCACAGTCCGGAATGTACCAAGGAGTGCGGAGGTGCCACAGCCTGTATAACAGTGAAGGACCAGTGTGAAGTACAGGTGGAATGTTCAGGTAGAATGTTCCGGGGCGATATGGATGAACCGCATTGAACCGGTCAGGGCTGGATGACTAGTCCAGAGGTTCCGGGATTAACCAGGATGACCGGAGGGTGAACGAGGTGAGGAGTGAGGCCGGAGGTGGCCAAGATAAGACGAGGTAATGCAAGTGAAGTGGATAATAAGGTAGAAGTACTCAGCATTCCATGATTGGACGAGAGCTATGTATTCCGGGATGGGTCCGGGAACAGGTGAGCTGTTAATCGACCGGGGTGAGTTGGAGTGCTGGAGTATTACTGGAGTGGTGCAGGGTCTGATATAGTACGTGATTGTGTGTCCAGAGGTGACGGGAGCACGATCAGAGTTGGATTGAGTGCGACCAGAACCGATAAATGGGAAAAAATGAAAGACTGATTTGCACAGACATAACAGTATCCCCCCTTTACATTCCTTGCCCTCAAGGGACTGAAGCACAGGGTAAGTAGAGGGATCCGTGGGTGTGGGAAGCCATGACAAAGATTCCGGAGTTGATGTGCAACGACTGGAAACTTAAAGGCCTCAACGGATGAAGAGGGAACAGCAGGGAGTGCACAGAAAAGGCCGGAAAGATACCGGAGGTGAATTGAAATAAGCCGGAGGGCGTGGGAATCCGGAGAGATAACCGGAATGTTGGAAGTTCAGTTGGAGAATGAAGGATTAGCAGCATCGCTGCAAGCCGAGTTTGAAAGATGGTGAAGAAGGAATGGGATGTGGAAGGGAAGTAGATGAGGATGGTGGATAGAAGGAGTGGAAGTTTGAAATTGAAGGGAGAAGTCCAAAAGCGTCTGGAGAGCCGCTGAAAGGACTGAGGAAACCCGGAGGAACTTGATGTTTGACCGGACATATGGGGGAATGAGACCGGCCAAGGTCCGGGCGAGTTTGACGACACGAGAAGCGTCCGGAATTCCGGAGCGACAGGATGAAGCTGGAGGGGGAAGCAATCCTTTTCAAGGATTACAGCGCCTTCAATAAAGAAGGTCTTGGAAACCTCAGAGGTCATCCATCAAGGATGAAAGGGTGAATCAACTGTGGGTGCATCTGACTCTGGTGTTCAAAGATAGAAGACCAATCCAGTCAAAGACATGGATGGTTACGTCGACGCGCAGTGTCAAAGAACTGGCACTGAAGGCACATGGTCAAGCGAGTAGTCCAGGTGATGCCGGAATATTTTCCGGTCAATACCGGAGTACTGAGTGTAGCCGGGAACCCCGAAAGGAACCGGACCAAGGAGGGGAGCGATTTGGAAGGGACTGGAGGGAGAGAGGCGGAGGGAAGGGAGTGCAAGACCACATGTAAGAAAACTCGCTAAGAAGAGTTTTTGTTGAAGGGCTCCAAAGAAGTACAGAGGATCGAAGACCACCGGAGTAAATGTTGAAGTCAAAGATAATTTAAACCAAGATGTCCGGGTCAACCGGAGTTGGGCCAAAGGCATTTTGAATAACCGGAGGCAAGAAGCATAAAATCCGATGGGGCAAGAGTGTCAATAGAATGACCAGAGTATCCAACCGAGGACGGGATTGTCCGGGGTGGACACGACAGCGCAATAAAGAGCTGTCACCATGGAGACCAGCCATCAAGGCCGGAAGGGTGAAATCTCCATGGGCACCAACTGTGGCGTCAGGGAGACCACTCAGGGAAGGATAGAACGTTGGTGTGCAGGCCAAAGTGGCACTGATGCATGCGGGTGCTTGATCCTAGGGTGTCCGGAGTTGACCGGAGCTCAGAGAGCCCGGAGAACCGGAGACCGTGGGAAAATTCGACGGAGAAGAATTCAAGTAAGTCCACATGGAAGAAAACCCGCAGGAAGGGTTTTGTGAGAGCTCCAAAAAATACAGAGGGGCGAAAGCCATCGGGGAAAGTTGAAAAATGTTTGAAATTGTCGGATGGAGGAGGGAGGAGGAGGACATTGACACGGAGTGTCGGAGCGATGCTAGAGGACCGGATGGGCGACCAGAAACGCACCGGGAAGGACAAAAAAAAAAGGGGCGGATAAAATCCGAGAGTGAAGTTAAAGACCGATGGAGGGGTGAAGATTCCAAGAACAAGAGGACAGGATTGCTGGAGGGATCGACAGCAAAGAAGTCCAGAGGATGTCTGGAACATGGAGCTGATGTCCAGAGATCAAATTGAGAGTTCTGGAATTTTCGGAGTTTGATCACACAGAGCAAGTGCGACCGGAGGGGAGCAAACAGCAGCGGATGGTGCTGAATGAAACCCGGAGATCAACCTGAGGGACTCCGAAGGACCGGAATTGACTCCGGAAATGGAACAAGGATCGGAGTAGACTCCGGGCAAGGGATATGACCCGGAGACTGTTATGGGCAACGGAACAGGTCGAAGGGAGAGGATGAAAATTTTCTGAACGCAAAAACAGCATTGCCAAAGTGTTGACAAAGGCAAATGAAGAGTTTGGAGGAAATTTGAAGCAGGCATCACAAGCCATAGTCACCAGATACCGGATATGGCCGGTGCAAAGCGATAACGCAACCTAGTGCTGTAATGGTGATGTCCAAATTGATCTGAACTCGGACTGAAAAAGGTTCGAAATTTTCGGAGGTGCTCAAAGGATAACAGCGAGCACATTGAAGCTCCCAGCTGAAACCTGAGCGTTCCGGAAATACTGCGGGGACTGCAGCAAGTAACCGGGATAGGGAGTGGTTGAGTTCCAGAGGTCTGGGATTGAAGAACCGGAAAACAACCGGAGTTCAGCTCCGGAAAAACCGGAGTGGAACGAGGAGGTGGAGTATGAGCAATCCAGCTCCAAGGGGTGCCAATGAGTCGAAAAGAAAGGTGTAGAAAAACCGGAGTGGTGACGAGAACTCTCCGAAGGCAAGGCAAAAGTTGAGAATGCGGGCTCGGTGGAAGTAATCTGGTTAGGATTCCCCGGTGAGCTCTTATACATTTGTTCAACATAGCTGTTGCTGCAAGAGAGATTCAAGTCGATAACCGGAATTGAAACCAACCAATCGACTGGGCGGGATGAACAGGAGGAAGATGAAAGGGGATAAGAACGTGGACCAGAGGTCAGACGTTCCGGAAGAAACCAATCCGAAGAACAACGGAGACAAGGTGTCGAGTTGTCAAAGGATGGTGAAGCGGGGATGCTTCGGGGTATATCCGGAGGCATTAGCCAAACCGGAGTGGTGCCCGAGAGGAACAAGGCATGTAGCCGAGATTCCGGAAACGAGCGGAGTGACGACCGGAAGAATTGCGAAAGTCCGGAACAGAGGCGCGGTGGAAAGCTATCGATGAGGATGCTTCCGGTGTGCTCTTTATCTGTTCAGGTCAAGCGCCGTGGCAACCAGAGTGTCGTCCGGAGCGAGGACGAGGCCTGACAAGCCCTAGAACCGGAAAGAACGCCCGAGTACAAAGTCCGGGATGTGGGCGCTGGCATCAAAGCCACAAGACATCCATAGAAGGATCGGGGACTGGTGGTTGTCGCAAGACATGGCGAAGACAGCGATCGGAGTGGTACCGGGGCCAACCGGTAAGAGTCCGGACTGTCCTTCCGTAACCGGAAAGGCCATAACAGGATTCAAGCTTTATGCTTGAGGTGTGCGCGCACAGGGTCAAAGAAGATGTGGGGTAGCGGATTATGTTGCTTTTCAACCTTGCAGCTCAACGGAGCGCGGGCGGTGATGTAGCAGGATCCGGGTTTTCCTGCAAGTTCGGAGACGTCGCAGGAGTGACAAGAGATGCAAATCATGTGACATTTAGTCGACAGGAAATGATCACCACCAGGGTATAGAGTCCAGATGAACCGGATCTGGGTGGGATGTGAACCGGCAGCAAGCTGGTAATATTCCCGTGGTCGTGAGGGTCGTGAGAAAATGGGCCAGACAATAGTCCGGAAACCATCTGGGTCTGCACAGCAGTAACCAGGATGGGTAGAAGTCGTTAGGAATGGATAAATGGAGCAAACAGAGTCTGCAACCACCCGGAACCTCAAAGAGGTGACCGGAGTGGGTAGAAGTCGTGGGAGAAGACTCCGGAATACACCGGAGTTCACTCCGGGCCGGAGAGGCAACCGGAATGGATGAAAGTCGTGATAGGAAGTCCGGAATTCAACCGGAATACACCCGGGGCCACAAGGGCAGCCGGAGTGCAGCGAAGTCGTAAGGGGTCGTGAGGGAATGAGTGGAAGTGCAAGGATCAATGGATGTCGATCACCGGAGTTGTTGTCCAGAATCCAGATACACAAGCACAGCGGTGAGAGGACTATCTGCATGCATGATGACACAGCAAGCAGATGAGGCCAGACAGAGGATCCGAAAAATACTGTTATATCGCTGAGCCAAGAGGGAAGGAATATCCGATCATATGACCAGAGCCGGGCTAAGCCGCGAACCGGAGATGAACAGATGTCTAGATCAGCCACTTCTCGGAACACCACAACTCAGCTAGGGTGACCGACTGACTGGCCTCGGGCTGCGAGATGGGGAAGTGTCCTATGCCAAGGTCCGAGTCGTACGATGGCGACGGGACAGGGATAGCCTGGACCGGAGACACAAGAGCATAACCGGTGTTTGTTGGGTAGTCGTCCAGCGCAGTTCCGGTGTGAACCAGAATGGTTGACATGAAGATGGAGCAAAGGCGGTGCGCCGGAGCGAACTAGAGGCATATCCAAGACACGGGAGACAACCCGGAGTTGAACCGCAGTTGTTGGTATGGCCGAGCGAGGACTCCGGAGTTGTGACCGGAAACCGGAGTGACCGGAGTGACCGGAGTCACAGCAGGGAACCAGAGGGAGACGGGAGCAAGGCCATAGAGAGGGAGACGTCGAGAGGCAATGACCAGAACCTCAAGAGACGATTGGCAACAGTCCATGAGAAGGAAGCATGGATAACTTTTATTTTTCGGATACTGTACAAGATGTAAAGTACCGGTATTTATACTAGAGATAAGTAATATGTACAAAAGGGAATAAGTAACATGAGGCAATGTGAAGCAACATGAAATGAAGTGAACCACATGGAAGAAGACACTACCATGCGGCAAAAGGGATGAAGTGGGAGTAAGGAATAAATGGGAAGTAAAGAAAGGGGAAAGGTAGAGCATATGGTTTGATGGATGAACGGATGGATAGAAGAGTGATAAGATGTAAGTGCTATGACATCTGCCTTGAGGCAGATGAAGAAGCGATGGGGAATGATGGGAATGTGATGGAAGCGTGAAGCATATGAAAAGATAACAAGGAGAAGTGATGAGAGCGTTGAAACAATAGATGAGAAGTGATAAAGGATGCATAATTGGAAGAGGAGTTGATAAGGCATAATAGCGAACGTTCCGGGGAAGAGTCTGATGACTCCGGTGACTCCGGGTATCTCCGGATTCCGGAGATATGTCCGGAGCGACTGGAACGAGAGCAGGAGTGATGGGGCATAGGTGAATAGTGCATAATTATACCGGATGTTGGACTGGCATGTTGGTAGTCGAGATGAACGAGTTCCAAGGCACTGGTGTTGAGTGTTGGTGGTTTTGGGAGCTCCGGGTCGCCGGAGTGGACACAGTTGCAAGGAATCATTCCGGAGGATGTTGGCAGTCCTTTAGGAGAGTTCCAATGCATAGGGGCAGAGGTCCGAGACGACGTGGGTGAGGTGGAGCTGAACCAAGGAATGTGGAGGACCGGAGTTCGGAGTGATTACATAATCACAGTCCGGAATGTACCAAGGAGTGCGGAGGTGCCACAGCCTGTATAACAGTGAAGGACCAGTGTGAAGTACAGGTGGAATGTTCAGGTAGAATGTTCCGGGGCGATATGGATGAACCGCATTGAACCGGTCAGGGCTGGATGACTAGTCCAGAGGTTCCGGGATTAACCAGGATGACCGGAGGGTGAACGAGGTGAGGAGTGAGGCCGGAGGTGGCCAAGATAAGACGAGGTAATGCAAGTGAAGTGGATAATAAGGTAGAAGTACTCAGCATTCCATGATTGGACGAGAGCTATGTATTCCGGGATGGGTCCGGGAACAGGTGAGCTGTTAATCGACCGGGGTGAGTTGGAGTGCTGGAGTATTACTGGAGTGGTGCAGGGTCTGATATAGTACGTGATTGTGTGTCCAGAGGTGACGGGAGCACGATCAGAGTTGGATTGAGTGCGACCAGAACCGATAAATGGGAAAAAATGAAAGACTGATTTGCACAGACATAACAAATTCCTGGTTTGTAAACAGGGTGTTTATAAACCGGTTTATAAACACTCACCAGTCCCAGTCAAAATAGATATTTTCTTATTGAGTGCCGGTGAGGTCTGAAACGGTCTCAGGAATGGCTAGGCCCATGAGAATCGACTCAAGGCATGGACTTGTCAAAATTTGGCCTTCTCGAACACAATTTAAAGGTACATCTGGTACAGGCATAAAGATTTGAACTGAGGGGGGTGCGTACTTGCTCATATTCTTGACGTTTTGTGCTCAGGAATTTGTTGAATCAGTGCTGCAGCAGGCGAACTGAGCACTCCCACAGGGAAAAAAAACCGGGAGTTTTGGCCAGACCATTAAAAACCGGTTTCTAAACCAGACTTATAAACAGGACCCTATTTAGGAGATCATGGGCATTGTTGATTACTTTCAAATACTTCCTCAGACTCACAAACTTGTTCAGTGTGTGCAAGGCGGAGGTTGGTTCAGGGAGGCAGGACCACTATACACATATCACAGTGTATAAAAAGCTCGCGAATGAATCGCTGTCTGGCTATCCATTATGGTGAGTCTTCAATATGTACTGTTACTATTTTGACCAAATGTTTAGGTGACGGGTGAAAGAGGGTCATGAACTGAAAGTTTCTGGTATGACAGTGAAATTGCAGAAACTACTCTCAAATAGGGGGGTGAAACTGTCAAAAATCTCGTACCGGACGTCCACTTATGGTCATTTCTATCATTGCCGAGGATTGAACACTCAGTCCAGTGAAAACCTGCGGATAGTGAACATTTGGGCAAAAAACTACAGCACACAGATTTCAGATGATCATTGAGGGCCCTCCCTGAGCCTCTCATCAATGCCGGTAACATCTTTAGACTGCAATGTTCGGTCAAACAGAGGTCGAGCAAGTTTCCAAAGTTTTTCTGCCTGCAGTTTATCTTTCCTTTTGTTGGCGAGGTCCCCAAGATGAGTCATACATTGTGCTCGGCTACGGTGAATATCCATAGAGGTGAATCCCTCAAGTGCCACAGTAAATAGGTTTTCTGCAATTTCTTCATCCTGATTGGCCAGGAACACTCCCAGCAGGAGTAGTGCTTGGTGTATGGCCAACCTTGCCCTCAATCTTTGTGCAAATGCCAAGTACACCACTGGCCAACTGAACTTGGGATGTGCTTCTAGTACATCGCATTGACAGAGACCGAGGAGACACCTGGATACAACTTGATTATTTACTCCCCATCCTGAGTGGATATGCTTCTGGAAAAGGAAGGCTGCTGAAGCCCTTTGTCCCTGCCTGAGCATGAGCTCTGCTGAGATTACTTCACAGTAAGTGACTTCCACAACCAACCGAGCATGAGTAAATTTAGCCTCTGCCTTGTCCAAGTTTTCTCGGATAGCCAATTCATTTGTACCAATTGCCACATCAATTTCTGAAATATGCAAGAGAGCCACTCCGTAAAATAAAGGGTCAAGGTCTGAAAGATTATCTTGGATCTGTGTGGTATAAATGTGTTGAGCCTCAGCATATTCAGATTTCTGTAGATGGAGCTCTGCCAAGTTCATCATCATTCTACGATCAAAGTAGCCTCCAGAGATACCGCAAACATCCAATGGCAACATGTTCCTTGCCCTGTGCATGCCGTTGATAGCAGCTTGGTAATTACCAAGGGAAGTAAAACACATAGCCATTTGGCCTAATGCTCTCAATTCTTGCCATAGATTTCCAGTGCGATGGGCAGACAACTGTGCCTCTCTCCCAAGTGTCAAGGCTGCAGGATAGTCTTTGGTGCACCACTTGACATAGGCTATAGCAGTCAATGCATCAGACTCTCCATTACCATCACTGGAGCGAGATAGAGCAAGTGCTCTTTCAAAAAATTGTAAGGCCTGGGATACGTGTTTTGAATTGAAAGAGACTGTTCCTGCAGCCAAATAAAATCTTGCTGGGGTACTGTCAGTACAAGAGCAGCAGTTCAGGCATGAGATGACTTACACTCCAGGATACAGTCACTGAAATGCTGGAAGTGCGAGATCCCTTGACAGATGAGGTCTTGAGTGGAACACAACTGTTCGACAATGCGGAGGACCTCTAGTCGGTGATTACCTGGCCGAGCCAAATGAAGCAAGGGAACTTGGCTTGTTCTTGTTGGTCGGTAGAAGGAGTTCAGAGCTATAATACACCGGTTGGTGTCAAAAAGCTCAGCAGACTCAGGCTGCAGCCCTTGTCGCAAAATATCATCCAGATTGGCAACATTAGCTGTTATTTGGGTAATAATATTGCCTAGTTTATCAGTATTCCCAACACAAGCCAAGAGTTCATGAAAGCACTTCCGGACCAAGTGAACAAGGGATTGTGGAGGTGGGTAGAACCGCCGAATGTGCTCTCTGATCGGCACCAGTGACCGCAGCCGACTGCTTGTGTCCTTGTAGGCTAGTGAGGTAGCAAGTAATGCAGATTTACAAGAGTGGATACCGGGAATTACGGTGTTGATTTGTACGAGTTCAATGTCTAACAGTCCATCTGGCAGAACTGACAAGAGGCTAAGTAACTTCTTGGCCCCTGCTGTGATCCGAGGACTTGAAAAAGAGGTTGTGATGGATGCATCCAGGTTGGAGTTTTTATGGTGGCCGATAGAGAGCGAAGTGGTCTTCTCCGCCTGCCAACGAGCCAAAACATTGTAGAGGCCCTCATGGTCTACAAGATGGGCCATAAGATCCACCGCCAGAGGCATATTTTCTGTGAACCGAAGCAGCTGGAGCTTCTCTTCACTGTCACTAGAGTCGTCCGTAATATCATTGAATATTTCCCGTGCTGCATCATCTGACAGCGGCTGCAGGGGTGGCAGAAATGGGCGAGTCCATTGAACCTTACCCGGCCTTTCCGAACCTCGCATGGTAATCTATTCCGTATCAGCACCATACAACAACAACACTGATGAGTCTCACTATTAGCGCAAGATGTTTCACATCAGCAAGAAGAGAGAGGAAATCTTCGACTCCGCTGCGGAACTCTCTCGGCTCCCAAGGGGTTTCCAAATTGTCCAAGATCAACAGACATGAACTTGATTTCTCCACAAAGGAGTGAAAAACGGCCTTGGTGTCATCTCGACTTGGCTCCAAGCCGAGGTGTAATCCAGTCAGTGTGGCTAGTTGAGAAGCAGTAGGTGTAGCTTCTGCACTGACAAAGAATCTTTCTTGAAATTTGGCACAAGTATCTGGATGATGGAGGACAGCTTGTGCCAGAGAGGTTTTGCCCATGCCTCCTCCCCCAAGAATGGCTACTCTAGGTGAATCTTGGGCCAGGATTTGTACAATGTCTTCTAATTCAGATTCAAGCCCATGGAATATTTTGGGTTTCGGGGGCAACATGCAGAAAGAATTTGAACTGGAACAATCAGGGTAAATGATATGAAAACAGTAGAAAAAGGAAGAAAGAATTGACCTGTTCTGCGAGCCATTGATCCCCATGTAGAATATCTGAAGCTAATCTCAGGGGATAGTCTTCTGCAAACAGGAAAAACTTCCCACCGATGAAGACTGATCTGAAACTGTGCTGTCGGATGACATTGCAACCAGCTCGAGTAAGCTATTGTGCATGTCTTCTGCTTGCTGTTGGACTTCAACCACACCAGTGAATACCATATACCCAGGCTGAAGCTGCATTTGTAAGTTCAAGTTTCACAATATCTTCGGCTACAGCATATACCTTGAACACTTGCATAGCTTGATCCAAGCCGGAATTGCAGTCTTCGAGGAGTGTATTCACCTCGCTTTGTCGGAAGAGCTGCTTGATCCTATTCCCCTTCTGATGTGCTCCAATGAATGTGCATATCTTGTGCAGAGTTCTATGTAAGAGTTGTCAACAACTAGTGTCGGTTGGTTTCATCCAACTTACTCTATGAATGTCTTGACATGATCAACCATGGAGAGAGGAAGCGACCCCACAGTTCCGGGTTTGATGTGAAGACCGATAATTGCATAAAGCACCTCATGGATTCGGTGTACAAGCTGAAAGCACTTGTCCTTGTTACTCTTCAAGCTCTAAAAAAATGCCATTAGATACTGTGTCATCCTCCAATGTCTTTTTATGTCCTGCCTGAATGCCGTCAATCAAGGCTTCAATGCTTTTGCCAATTGCCTCGATGAACGGAGAAGTAAAAGCCTTGTTGAGCTCCTCGAGCATTGCCAGTGCCGAAGTCAAACATGCCTGAATGCCCTGGATGTGAGCTTTTCTTGAAAGTGCCTCTCGGGGCATTTTGCAGAAGATGATCGGTCCCGAAGATCAGTGGCTTATATAGAGGTCCGACGAAGGCGTTATTCCGATCTGATAGAGCATGAATGGAAAGAACAACGTCACTTCCAATTTTAGTGAGGTCCATTCCTTTGCTGCTGGACAGAGGGTTATCACCGCACGATCAACCTTTTTTAAAATGATTCATTTCACGCCCCATCTGCTAACCTGGGAATCCCTGTCGTATCCCGACGGCCATACTTTTCCGGGTGAACAAGGCGATACCCGCCAAGTCAAACCAAATCCATCGACACACTACGACATAGCGGGGTAGGACGTCGTGTTTAATTTGGAATGTAGAATCGATCCATCGCGGATCTTCAGTCATTGAACGGATCCTCGGCAAGAGTTCCTTTGGAGGCAGGGTCGAACGAGATAAAAGCAACCAACAGCGGCGTAGATGGTGATTGCAAGATCGAACTCGGAGCGCACGAAAAAAAAAACGACGCGCGACGGGAGCCAGTCAGGTGTCTGCTCAGTCGCCAAAATACAAGGCCGTACGTGTCTATTCCAGTGATATGATCCCCCAGAAATTTGGCGTGGCTCCACATCCAAGCAGCGAGTGGTGATCCCGATGAGGTACATGGTCGCCTTCCCTAGCGCTGCTTACACGTCCGTTCCGGGGAAGTGATCCTCCAGAAAATGGCGCAGCTCCATGCCCACGGTCAAGGAATGACTGGCCACCGTGTTGACTTGATTCATCCAAGGTATGACGACATGTTCGTCGACGCAAGGGAGCGGAAGCGGGGGGGGAGAGCCGAGACAAAGGGCGCTGCGAGGAAGCACAGAGCGCGCACAAGCCAGCTACGTGCAGCGCGTCCCCGAAAAAAAAAGACGTCGGACCCAGGCAGGCCCGGCGTGCTAGTGGCTACACACACATCCATACCCTGTATGCACATGCCCCCCGCGCGCGTGCACTACGGGCCCCAGTACTAGCCCCCGCGCGCGCCGCTTCCCCACCCTCGATCCCCCGTTTCTGCCGCACCGTAAATCGAAAACAGGCGCCATCCACGATCCACGTAGAGATGAAGGACGCGGCCGTCGTGTGCATACGCAAAGAAGGGGGCAAGGCCGAGGTGCGTGTTCCGTCCCAAAATCGCCGTGCCGACGCACGAGGGCGCAGGCACAGGTGCAGGTACACGCGGGAGGGAGGGCGGAAAGAGTTCCATGCCACGGAGTACACGCCGCTCGCGCACTCGTACGGGTGCCTGCTCCGCCGCATCAGCGCTACGCCGTCGTACTCCCCACACGCGCACCGCGAAGACAAGACGGGAAGCACGAAAACGTATGCAGATGAGACGGAAACGCACCGGAGCATCCAAATCTCGTGCCCGAGTTCTTGCTTGCATTTAAGGCGAGCAGCGGCGGGGTGGGGCGCGACGGGGCGCGGTGGGGATGAACTGTAGAAGAGGGATTAGCGATGGATAAATGCAGAGTATAAGAATGAAGGATGTGTGCGAACAGGGTGCGGAGCTCCCATGTACGCGCGCGATGAGATGGGCACCGACGTCGACGTTCTTCGAGCGGAGGGCGCGCCCGCAGGCATACCCCAGAGCCACCCAAGCCCATGCGCGGGGGAGTCGTTGCGGCGCGTGCCTTCGCACGCGCAGAAGCAGCGTGGAGCGCCAGGGAGAGCGGGCGAAAAGAGATACAGAACGAAAGAGAAGAACTCACTCTGCGCCGCCCTCAGCATAGACCCCCGCTCCCCCTGCCTGGCGACGCCCGCTGTGCGCGCAAGCGGTCAACGCGCTTCCCGTCGCGGATGGAGCGCGACCCATCTCGTCCATGCGCGCGGTGAGGCTCTCTTCGCGCTCCAGGCGCCAGGACCCTGCCGAGGGCATGGTCGATTTACGTGCGCTCGTTGTCACTGCTGCTTCCGCACAAGGTCAGTACATTTACACAAATATGTGAAGAGGAGGACGAAGAAGCACTCACCCATGCTCGTCTTCCCCGCATCCACTCGCAGTCCCACTCCCTTCCCACCGCCACGACCGCCATCACCATCGAGGTTATGAATCTCGTCTCCCTTCGCCCTGTCCAGCAGTCACCACCGCTTCTTGGTCGTCCCGCTTGTGCTGCCGGAGTGCCATTTGGTGTCGTTGGAATACGACGCGGCCATCGGATTCGGCGGCTAAATGCGCGCTCTGCCCCAGCGTGCGATTGCAAGCTCCCGCAATGTGGGCGCGAGAGCGCGTGGTTGGGCGAGGGGAGCCGAAGGACGGGAACACGGCGTTGGTCGAGAGCACGGTATTGTTCGGACTTGAATTTGAATCGCTCGAATTGCTGAACCGCGCGAGCGGTTCTGTAGCGCGCGTTTGCGTGGATGCGAGTTAAAATTGACAACGATACGCACGGTAGTAGCCCAAGTACAATCGTTCGGCAGACTTCGCTCCTTCTTCTTTCTGCCTCGGGTTCGCGTCTCCTGATAAGATTCTTTCCTTGCCTTTGAGCGCGCGCCTGAATTTAAAAAAGAAAAGTGGGTCAGTAGAGGAAGGGAAGACGAGCAGGAGGTAGAAGCACAAACGAATTTGTTGACGCCTGCGCGTTCCCAAAGGTTTCCATTCGCGTCACTGCAAAACTGCCGCCAGGGGAAGGTGCTACTACCAAACAAAGAACATGTCGAAAAACTCGCGGGACGAAGCGAAAGTTTGAGAGTGCTCATGTCCTGCTCCTGCGCCGACTGGATGGTATGTGTCACTGTACATGGTGCCAGCTCGTTGCAGCTCAGAAAGCATCTTGGCCCGTTGGCGGTTGGAGTTTGAGAGAGGAAGCGCTTCGGCCCGCGAGCCAATGCCGTTACGATGTGATCACCGGGCCGGTCGATTCCGGCCAATTCTCTTTCTTGCCTTCGTCCACAACCTCACCAGAACCTCACCAACTTTTTCGCACGGCCAATGCCCAAATAGTCGGTCGAACTGCGCTGTCTCTGGACTGCGGCCGTTTCAATTCTCACTCTAGGTCTCGAAACAAAAAAATCTTGACTGAACCAACATCTGGGTTACCATTCAGACAAACTTTGTCTGAATGGATACTTTGGATCGTAATATTTTTGAAGGGTTCAGTTGTTTCATTTTTTGTTGGTGGGTGTTTATTTTTCTTGGTCTATGATAGAGTGCCACTAGTAGATACTTTAACCAAGTCGAGTACACAGCCGCCGTGGTTTTCAAGGGTCTCTCACACCTTCAAAAGTTCATTCGATGAAGGTGCCAGTGAGTCTTTCCCTTTTTTTTAAGGTTTGTCTACCTATCAATTGACCTTCCCTTCCCAGTACCGAAATCGGACATGTGTCCACACCATCTTCGTCACTTCGTTACTTCGCTTAAGTTGATGGATCTTCGTGACTTTGATGAGAACCTGTGAATGTTCGTGACATTGGCATATTTTGGGAAAGCTCGTGAGTTGTTTGTTACACGGCAACTGCTCTGCGCATCACGAAGTGATGAGTATCAGCGGTGTGCCGAGCATGGCCGGTTAGGTTTGGGTTCGGTAGTTAGGCGTTTGGGTTAGGTGGTTAGGTGGTTAGAGGTTTGGGTTAGGTGGTTAGGTGGTTAGAGGTTTGGGTTAGGTGGTTAGGGTGGTTAGAGGTTAGAGGTTAGGGTTATGGTTAAAAGTTAGTGTTACGGTAAGGTATCTATATGAAAAACCCGCCCGGCCTTGTGCTGAAGGAACAATGATGGCCGATGCTTCCGGGTTCTTGAACGTGCCGAGTTAAATGACGAACTTTCTCAAAAACATGCCAATGTGGCGAACATTCACAGGTTTTCATCAAAGTCACGAAGATCCGCGAACTTACGCGAAGTAACGAAGTGACGAAGGCGAGGTATACTCATCGGACATGGTGTATGACACACGCCCTCTCCGCTTAACGCGACTCGGATGGGATCTTACAAGATTTTCCTACAACACGCATTAGGGTTCAGCGCGCATCTTGTTTCGGACTGGGGTACCCAAACGAATATGGTCCTCGCGGTCTCTCGCCTAGAATTTGCTCATCGAGGTCGGTGCCCGCTGGTGTCAGGGCCGCGTTCAGGATGGGTCGGGATGCTTGCGCTTCGTTTGTCCTGTCGATCTTAGGTGCGTTGTAGGTGCGCACTCAGGGATAATATATTACACTTCGTTCTTCTCCCCCCTCGAGATTCGCAAGGCAGCAGATACACGAGGCGAAGAAAAATGTTCTGAACTCCGCCTCAAATCCCGATGCCGCGCCGATTCCGTTTCGGCATCGCTGATCGCCAAGCTGCAAGAAATTCCAGCTCCGCGCTGCCGAGGACGTCCGTTCCCGGGCCGAGTTAAAATAAATTCGGTGTGGTGGTGAAGGCAGCGCAACTCAATATTTCTTGACCCAGTGGGAAGAGTGACTGAAAATCCGAGACTATCTCTACAGGAGAGGCAACATTTGTTGAACAAATCTCATCCACTATATCCTGATGAAACTTCCAAACAGTTGGTATTTTGACACTCTTTTCTTCATCCGTTTTCTCGTGTATTTCAACAGCTTTTGTAAAATCTCAATTAATTGGAGACCAACTTTCCTCACTTTACTGCCCACGGCGGCTTCAAACAGCTGAACTCTCACGACAGCTATTTTTGACTCAATGTTGAACAGCCATCTGGAAGGCAGTGTAACAGCCACAGCTTCCGCCGACAAGTATCTCTCTTCCGACCACCATGTCCTCCAGCACCCCATCCAGCAGTGGGACACCAACACCTTCTCAGAGAAAGGGAGCCTTCCGGGCATTCAAAGCTACTTCACCGAGCTCGAGCAGGAAGTCAGATGGACTTGCACTTCTGATTGTGGCAGCTGAGGCAGCAACGGCAGCTGTGGAATTTGCTCCGTTCCCATATATCAGAGGCGCATGTGGAACATTTGTGACCGTGTTAAAGGCAGTTCAGGTCAGTCGGGCAATGTCTGTGGGGTGAGGGAGTTGGCTGACATTTTATTGCAGAATGTACGAAGAAATCGGGAAGGTCTGAAGGAGCTTTGTGAGAAGATCAAAGAAATTGTTGAAATCCTACGTGCCCAAGTAGCAGCCAATGGTGCCACACTAGCAGTGAAGTTGATGGGTGTGTGTGAGGAATTCGAGAGGTCAATGCTTCGTTGTCTGGTAGTTGGATCTCATGTCTCATTCCTGTCAGATTTTTACAGGAGATGCTCATGGTTGTGGCAAAAATGCAGGTGGAGAGTGAAGGGCTCCGCGGGCACCTCAAGGGCTTCATCAAGTCAAGCAGCATTTCAACTGAGATTGCTGGATATGAGAAGAGGATTCAAGAACTGATATTGAATATTAATGTGTGTTGGTTTCATCCAGTGGCAATGGGTCTTGCTTGGTCTAACCAAGCTGCAGCTTATAACAGGGATTGACACAAATTCCAGGGCGGTCAAAATCGAGTCCAAGCTTGATGCCGTGCATGCCATGATCTCCCCAAGTAAAGGATATGTTGTCTGGAATTTTCTGGTCTCATCAAAATCACAGATCTGTCTGTGGTACAAGTTCCACATGATACCAACAATTGTCCTCCTGCAACCCGGATCTTCCAGGGCAGGGAGAAGATTTTGGCCAAAATGGAAGAATATTTTGGACAGAACCCAGGCAAACAGCATATCTATGTGCTTCATGGTCTGGGTGGTGCGGGCAAGACCCAGATTGCTCTCAAATTTATTCAAGAATCCTCTCAGTGAGTCAAGGCGAAGAAAATAACTGGTATATAATACTCAAATGTCTCCTGCAGCTTCACCAACATCTTTTTTGTGGATGCAAGCACATTTGAGACCATTGAGACAGACTTCAAGAATATTGCAAAACTGCGAAATGCCGGAGACTCCTCCGATGATGCAGTGAAATGGCTGATCGGGAAGCATGAAGACTGGCTCGTCTTCTTTGATAATGCAGATAATCCCAAGCTTGACTTGAACAAGTTTCTACCCCAGTGCAATCATGGGAATATTATTATCACTACCCGAAATCCGGGACTTCGAGTTTATGGGGCTGATTCACAAGTATCTGATATGGAGGAGGTGGATGCTGTGACACTACTGCTCAAAAGTGCTGCTCAAGAGCCTTTACCTACCAACAAAAAAAGTGCAGCTGAAATTGTGAAGGTGAGATTCCTTCCCTTGTAGGTGTGAATGAAACCAGCTAATAATACTTGTGTCTCTTAGGCCTTATGGTATCTTCCACTAGCAATTGTCCAGGCTGGAGCGTTTATTGCAACATCTGGAGCTCTTGATCATTATCTAGATTTGTATTGCAGGAACCGTGAGAAGCTGATGAGAGAAAGACCTACACAAACTCACAGTAATTATGCCTGGACCATATACACCACCTGGCAAATGAGCTTTGATCGGCTGAGTCCCTCAGCGGCAACATTCTTGCAGTTGTGCTCATTTCTCCATCGAGAAGGAATCTCAGAGGATATCTTCAGCAGAGCAGCAGACTATGATTTCCCATCCATTGGCCCTTCCAAGGAGGAACTTCAGCGGCCTCTGGAATTCCTGTCACAATTTCAAGGCCCAAACGGCGAATGGGAAACATTTGCTTTTTGGGAAATCACCAATGAGATCATGTCATACTCGCTGGCTATGTTTACACCGGAAAAGAAGACATTTTCAATTCACCCTCTGGTGCACCAGTGGAGCCGGGACATACTTGGTAATCCTGAATCAGTATACTGCACTATGCACAGTATATTAGGGATGTCAATCCTGGGAATCCCGTATATACACTCCCAACTTGCAAGTTTAAAGTTGCTTCCCCATCTTGATGCTGTAATGCAGTTCAAAGAGCTTGCGGGCCTGGATTTCAACTCAGCTTATGGACTTCTATATTCATGGGCAGAAAGGCATCAAGACGCCAAAGTACTCGAGATTTCTGCCCTTGAGAAACAGAGGACACTTAGAAGTGATGATGATTTGGATACCCTGTACCTGATGCATAACCTAGCAGTAACACATCGGAGGTTAGGTCAGTTGAAGGAGGCAGAGGAACTTGAGGTTGTGGTATTAGAGAAGCGAAGGATGATTCTGGGTGAAGATCATCTAGAGACCTTGGATGCCATGTACAATCTGGCTGCCATATACAAGGATCTAGGTCAGCTCCAGAAGACAGAGGAACTTGGAATTGTGGTGCTGGAGAAGCGAAGAGCAATTCTGGGTGAAGATCATCTGAACACCTTGGATGCCATGTACAATCTGGCCATCACATGCAGAGCACTTGGACAGTTTCAAAAGGCAGAGGAACTTGGAGTTGTAGTGCTGGAGAAGCAAAGAGCTAGTCTAGGTGAAGATCATCCAAAAACCTTGGATGCCATGTACAATCTGGCTATTACATACAAGCATCTAGGTCAGTTGCAGAAGGCAGAAGAACTTGGAGTTGTGGTGGTGGAGAAGCGAAGAGCCATTCTGGGTGCAGACTATCCAGATACCTTGGATGCCATGTACAGTCTGGCTATCACGTACAAGGATCTAGGTCAGCTCCAGAAGACAGAGGAACTTGGAATTGCGGTGCTGGAGAAGCGAAGAGCTAGTCTGGGTGAAGATCATCCAAAAACCTTGGATGCCATGTACAACCTGGCAATCTCATACAAGGATCTAGCTCAGCCCAAGGAGGCAGAGGTACTTGAAGTTGTGGTGGTGCAGAAGCGAAGAGCCATTCTGGGTGCAGATCATCCAAACACCTTGGATGCCATGTACAGTCTGGCTCTCACATACAAGGATCTAGGTCAGCCCCAGAAGGCAGAGGAACTTGAAGTTGTGGTGGTGGAGAAGCGAAGAGCCAATCTGGGTGTAGATCATCCAAACACCTTGGATGCCATGTACAGTCTGGCTCTCACATACAAGGATCTAGGTCAGCCCCAGAAGGCAGAGGAACTTGAAGTTGTGGTGGTGGAGAAGCGAAGAGCCATTCTGGGTGAAAATCATCCAAACACCTTGGATGCCATGTACAGTCTGGCTATCACATACAAAGATCTAGGTCAGCCCCAGAAGGCAGAAGAACTTGGAGTTGTGGTGCTGGAGAAGCAAAGAGCTAGTCTGGGTGGAGATCATCCAAAAACCTTGGATGCCAAGTACAATCTGGCAATCACATACAAGGATCTAGCTCAGCCCCAGAAGGCAGAGGAACTTGAAGTTGTCGTGGTGGAGAAGCAAAGAGCCATTCTGGGTGCAGACCATCTGGACACACTCTCAGCTATGAATAATCTGGCTGTGACATACTATCACCTGCATCGTTTCGAGGATGCAGCGAAGCTCCAAATTGAAGTTATGAAGAAGCAGAGAGTTATTCTCGGTAATGACCATCCCGACACCCTCCTGAGCATCCATAATCTTGCATCGACATACCGTGTGCTGGGGAAGGTTGCTGAAGCTGAGGAGCTTGAAGGGTTACTTCCGGATGATGAAGAGGGCACTTCGGCTTCCAATGCAGTTGAATACTTGTAATCATGCTTGTCTTTTCATAGCCACCTACCTCCACTTTATTCTATTTTGGTGCCCAAAGAGTTTCAGTGACAAACTTCAACCACAAACTACAGCCATTTGCGGAACTTGGGAGGATGTGGGTTTTTTTTTTCATTTTCTTTTCATGCTTTTCAACGAGAACAGTGATTGTGAACTTGATTCCTGTCTGTTTGCCTTAAAAATATGCTCATTCTGTCCGCAAAGAAAAGCGGAGTGCACCACGATCTTCATTTCTCCTGATACAATCGAAATTGCCTTATTGGGGAAATATTGGTCTTTTTGTACAGAATGATGAGTGTGATGGGTATATGCATCCAACTGACTTGAAAATTTGAGAGGATGGTCTTGGTTGTATTACAGAGGGTGAGAAATACTGGTATTTCTATATCATCTGTATTTCCTATATATAAGGTATTCGAATATCCATCACTGTGAGAATGCGGAATTCTGGTGACACCGGGGGCAAAGACCCCGGCACATGGTTTTCATGTGCCTTAAATGCACATCTGTTGCACATGCGCCACAGAGGGGCGCACAAAGGAAAATATTTGGTCCCCTCTGCGGCGCATGTGCAACAGATGTGCATTTAAGGCACATGAAAATCATGTGCCTGGGTCTTTGCCCCTGGTGTGAAATAAAGCACACATTGGAAATACTGACATTTTTAGCCCTCAGTAATACTCATAAGGATGTTGTATCAAATTTATAGGCCAATCCGACCACTACACAGAGGATGCGACAAGTTCTATACAAAAAAAACTGATACTTGCTTAATAAGGCAATTATGATCGCATCGGGAGAATTGAAGATCGTGGTGCCCTCTGCATTTTTATTGCAGACAGAATGAGCATACTTATAAGGCAAACAGACAACAATTGAGCTCAAAATAATTGTTCTTGTTGAAAAGTATGAAAGAAAGAAAAAAAGACCCGCAGCCTGAGTTCCGCAAATAGCTGTAAGGATGAGAACTAAAATCCCCTTGCTGTTACATCACCAAAAGTGTTGATCCCATCAAAGGGCCTCATGACGTTGCCAAGCCTTTGCCAGGCTTCAACATGTCTTGCAAGACTCTCGTGGGCTACTCAACCCTTGTACAGCCTGGCCAAGGCTCTACCAGCCTTGCAATGTGTCTCTTAAGCGTCTTTTGAGCCCTCCGTAGGCATTTCCAACACTTTCAAGCCTCTTCCGCGGTTCTACCACTGTGATATAGACTGCGGTTCCGTGAGTTGTCTGACCGGGTGTGGTATAGTCAGGCAGAAGCACAAAGTTAATTCGTCCTCTAGGGGTAAATTTCTCTGTCGTGGAGATGTGTCTGCTACTGTGTTACACGGGGTGTTTTATATATTTTATATGGTGGTGGTGGTACAGTTCCTTCCGTATGGAATGAACAGTTTCGCTAGGTTCCTCCTTGGGGGCTAGCCTTCCAGGAAAGCTATGGTCAGAGGGTTTTCCACACTTGCGTGAAGCGTGAGGCTCCGCAAGATGAATGCCATTCCACGCCGAGATGCCTGGGCTATACGGTCCCTTTTCCTTCTCTCCTTGCCTCGTATAGGTCGGGCAACCAGTGTCTTCAGAACTGTTGAACACAACGTGTACAGGTTATAGTGTGGTCCTTCGTAACCCAGTTTTTTTCTCTACACTGTGGTGGTACGCCCGGGGCTTTTAATTTCATGGACGTGTGTGGGTGAAATGGCGAGAATGAATCATGGAGTGGTTATAATTGAATCAGATAAGCCTTCTATGACAATAGGGGTGGTACTCTGCGCACGGATCTGGGTTCGAGGCCCAAGCCAACGGTCACACACACACAGCTAAGTTGGGCTGCTGGCTGTTTAGAAGTCTGCCGCATGTCCTACAACCACACACACTGTCAACACCAATATTTCTATAATTCCCTCTGGCCCATTCTCTTGAACCAGAAGTACTATGGACAAGCCTCCTTGTTTGAAGCTTTGGCCCAAATTGACCTTGGTTGGTCCCACAGAGGGCGGTGCAACCTGAGCGAGTATGTGTTTGACTAGATTCTCACCCGATATGCTTGAGGGGGAGTATCTCTATGCTGTTCCGTGTGCTGAAGGAGATACCTAACTCACAGATTGTTACGTCTCTGCCTGTGGCGCTCAATTTCCGTACTCCATAGCTCGTGCCTCCTTCCATAGCTTCAATATTCACGTCTTTGTCCGTGGTGCCGATTGCCGTACTCCGTATTCGGTGCTTCCTCATCCGTGGCTTCCTGGTACACGGTCTGATAGCTGTGTCCTTTTTGCAAGAAATGAACGCTTCTGCTGCGAGTTGAATCGAACCAAGGTCTTCCGTATCCGTTGTGTTGATTGTTGGTTTCCGTGAGGACTATAGCGATTTGGGGGTATTTGTAGTAGTAGACCTGGTGGCGCAACTGGTAACGTGCACATTTACTGTACGTTGACGACACATAATCTTTAAATGTGAGACCCTCGTTCAATTCAAGGTCAGGCTGTGTGGTTGTTGGCTTCTTTTTTCCATGCGTGTTCCATAGTGCGTATTTGCCTTTTTCAGCTACGGAGGGAGCATATCACAAAGTGATAGCTCACTCCGGGATTGGACTCCTTGCGTCTGAATGCACCAATAAGTTAACTTGCCGAGATTGTTGTTTTCACTGCTCCTCTTTTTGCCCAAAGCACCCGCTCACTGCATTTGTGTGGTGTTTTATTTAATACTGCGGGGACAAAATCCGCTGACAATTGCTCAAGGTAAGTCAGCCCAATCTTCAACTGTCTGGCTTATTCGGTGCTCAATCAGAGCAAAGGGATCAGATGTGGTGTGTCATGATCACGCTCGGATCATAACACGGCACGCCCAAACCGACGCATCGGGGTTTCAATTTGGCACAATGGCCTGGCAAAGACAGAAACTCCCGATATAGCATTACACTGATTGGGGTACAGGAGTTCCAGGGGTTGTAAAAACCTGACACAGCGGATAATTCGATCGTACAGAAAGGAGAACACATGATTGTTCTCCTCTACGCCAACCCTAAATGCTAATTAGTTACCAGGCACTGAGTGATCGCCAAGGGCTTTCTTTAGTATAAAAGTAGCAGTAGAATCTAATGTACAGTAGATTCTACCTCGTCTAATCTCAGGCTTTACTTTGGTCTGAAACTGGGCTTGACTCTCGCTTTAAACCCCACTCGCTATTCATAACTCTCGGGGTTTAACTCTATCCATACCCCGTTCTCTGGAGGACGTCTTCCTCATATACCGGGGTCTTGCCATATCAGCACGTCGTACATCGAACACGACACCTGATCACCTACGCCGGGGTTTGAAGTCCTAGTCAAGCTCTCTGCTGAAAGCCAACATCAGCCTGACCTAGGGTCATTGCTGACATGGTGCACGATGTACCACAAATGTTCTGTATATATATGTGAATGTATGTGACCTCACAGGCGGAATGGGCTGAGAAAGGTCTCAAGACTTCGGGTGGAAATGGCCGAGGTCGTGGATAATGTATTCATATTTATTGAAGAGGGTCACGTACAACACATTCATCCATCTATATGTACACTTTTTTTTTTTTTTTTTGGTAGATTGTGTAGATTCAAGATTGCGGGGATTGCACTATCACGACAAGAGGAGTCCGGTACGGTAATGCCGAACACGCATTGCCTCATTGAGATAGACAGCGAGTTACGGGGTCTTGGTCTGAAAGCGGAAGCGGCCATCAGTCCTGGTGTCGGGGAGAAAGCAGGGGGTAAAAGGAAGATTGGGAGCCGCCTGAGTGCTGGCTTGCACACGGCCAAGGAGGCATACGCGCCAATAGAGCCTGAACGCGCAAAGGATACGTCCGACGCAATGAACAAAAACGTGAGCACAAATTTGCCGACGCGATGGATCATTTGTGGTCCCCTTCGGGAATGATGTTGCGCACGAGTCAAATCCCCCATATGTTTTCTTCCTGGATACATACATGCCTAAATTTTTGGGGCTGGCCTCCATTACAGTGTAACTCGCAGGTTATCCAATTTCTGCGTGAGTTTCTTGGATGAAAGAAAAGATCTGGCGGATTCTAAGAAAAGTTGGGCCGGGACCCCGATCACTAGGACGCATTGTAACCCATACACATCGTGTTTGATTTTACAGTTCCGCACTCCTCTTGTATCACGACATGTATTTTGTGTGGAACGTTCTCAGGTTTCCTGTGAGATATATGAACAGATTGCAACAACGGAGAAGACATTAGAAGAACACACACAGGGCAATTATCAGTTACGGTGCAATATCTGGCCCCTTCCCAACGTACTCCCCGGCGAAGGAAAATTCGATTGAGGGGAATGCCGTGCGATAGACGTCGTTAGAGACGTACCGGGGCCCGTCAATAGTTACCTTCTGCAGGTGGCACCCAGATTTCGACATAAAAGATTTCAGGGAATTAACGGGGTCCGTGAGGAATCGTTCCAGGATATCGAGCTCGCGAAGAGCGGGAACGATGAAGGTCTCCGCATACCCCTTCACGGCGCCGCCGCCGCCGAAGTCAGCAAGAACCAGTGATTCCAAATGTGGAAGTGTCGTGTCGTCCAATGTGCTGTCATCGTCATCGCCTTCAAAGATAAGCAATCTGCAGTGGATCAGGTTGAGTGTCTGCTGTAGGATTGGAGTGCATTCGGAGGGGTAAACATTGTGCAACTCCAGGGAAGTAAGCTGCACCCATGGAAGAGTGACCGAGTTGGCGGCGCCATCGTTCATGACGACTGAGCGCAGGAGAGGCATCTTTCCGCAGAGGGTGAGATTGGAGGGGGTAAAATGGTCGTCAACGGCCAGATATAGATCGAGCTGGCGGAGTAGAGGCATCGAAGTTTCAGTGATAGGAAGGCAGGAGGATGGAAGGATGATGTTTAGGGCCTCCCAGCGCGCGCAGTGAGCTGATGAGAACTTGTAATCCAAATGATCATCAATTGTGATTTGAACGGACATTGGGCAGCAACCAGATCTGCTGAGCCATATCTCGAGTTTGTGAACCTCGGCAGTAGGGTTGTTGTGTCCGAAATATAGAGATATTGAACTCCAGAGTGTTGGTGTAGATAGCACAATGTCTCGCCATTTCCGACATATATGTGTCAGATTAATGGGTGAAAAAGGCCCCTTGAGAGGAGAGCATTTTGGATAAATCGGTAGGAAATGCAGGAATATTTCCGCCATGGTTTCATTGGGCAGTGTCAAGACGGGATATTTGAATGAATCAAGTTCTTTTTGGACCATTGCCCTCTCGACGCGCAATGAGGAGAGCGCGCGCTCAAGATCCAGGATTTGGGCATCCAGCTCTGCAGCGCGATCGCGATCGGCCTGGAGGTGATAGTGCATGAATAGTTACGGCTGTAGGCATTGTGAGTGCTTTTTATAACCCGATTTAGCGGATTCTGTACCGTTATACACTCTGAGGGGTGCGTGACTGCTTCACCGCGCACGCAAAAGGCAAAGATTGATATCACAGTGTCCAGCCAAACAAGTCGGTGCTGCTGCCAAGCAACCCTCAGCGAAAATTCGACAAAAGTAGTATATTTTTTCTCGCTCTAGGAACAGATTGTGAAGTGCCGTACTAGTGGTAGATATTCTGTTCGAGCTACATATCGGAATCCGCCGTTCTTTGTCCATAAACATCGTTCCGAGACCCGAGGTCCTGCGGCGTCGCGTTCAGTGAGCTCCACCTGTCTGCACGCACGCGGTACTCGGATACGTGCATCGCCCCATCGTACGCGCAAGCGCCCAAATTCACACTGAGCGGTACACCGTGATATGTGGGCCCATCCTCGTCCTCTCCCATACTGCACACATGCGTGGGCCTCAAGATCACCCCGACTACGCGTGCACCCACCGCACCGACACATTCTTCGCCCGGCCTTACGCCGCGCCCCCGACGGCGAAACTTCTCTGCTCCAAAAAAGGGGGAAAGAATAGAAAAAAAAGGTGGGGGAGGAAAACAAGCACATCGTCTGGCGCCTACTCCGGCACAATCCACACTCTTCTGCGGGAAGGACACGAGCGTTGACCACAGCCCGTGTGGTATGCTATCTGCACGCTCCTCATCTCTCGAGTAGGCTGCTCATCCTCATCTTCGAAATGCGCGGCCTGCTAGATCGGTATGGGGCAAAAATAAAAGCGCGCCGCGCCCGCCTCCCATTGCGTGTCCACGCGCACACACACCGCTCCAGCGCCAAGTCACGTACATGCAAAAGGCCTGCGTAGACACGCCGCGTGCCGCGTATCTGCTCGCGCAGGACAAAATACAGAGTCCCCGTCGAGCGATACCGCACGCACAGTATTACCGGCACCGCGGACGCACCGCGCGCCCGGACCCCGCCCCAGCAGCTCCGACAGCCCGGCACCGATGGAGCACACGGAGGCGGACGATGGGACAGACCCACCCATCTGAATGGGACGGCGCGCGCACCATCTACATCGCGCCGACCCTCCGCGCCTGCGCCCCATTGCCTCTCTGCTCCGCGACAAAGAAGAGAAAAAAGAAATAGGTATGGGAAAATAAGGGGAGGAGACGTACGCTTCGTCTTGGATGCGTGGTACTCTCATTCGGGGGCGGCTGAGGAAGAAGAAAGAGTCAATGAGGAGGAATGAGACGAGAGTGAAAAAAAAAGAGGCGCCGCAGAGAGTACATGCTCCACCCAGCGCATGTGCTTTATTCACATCGTTTGCATGCTCAGAGAGCGTCGACTGCGGACGTCGGAGCCCCTCCTCACCCCGGCAAGCGTGTCCCGCATCTGCACACTCCACCCCACTCCGCCCCCCGCGCAGTCAGTCTGCAGTCCAGCCCGAGCGCCAAATCGGGAACCCCTCCCAGATAAGGAAGACGCGAGTTCTGAGACGCGAGAGACATCCGAGAAAGAGGAAACGAATCGGAAGTAGGAGGACTCACCGAGAGGACAACGGATCGAGAACCGAGCCGTACTCGGCGCGCACGAGGTCTTTTGATCAGGCGGGCGACTGGATGAGGTAGAAAGAGATGAGGTCAGCGCGGGGTTTTGAGGGAAGTAAAAGAGATAGGAGTGAAAAGGAAAGGAAGGAAGAGCGAGAGGAGATAGCGAAGGGTAGTACTGCGAGGAGCACTCAGCCTTGCGCACACCTCGCACATCGGCCGTCGCACAGGAATGGCAGGCGCATGTGGATTCGATGCACGGAACCACAAAGGAGCAGAGTCCGGCGAGCTTTGCTCCTGCTAGCGCCGGGAACTCGATCACCACCTCGGTGGCGCATACGGGAGGGACTGCACATCGTCCGCTCTGCGCTCGCGGCGTGATCGCTCGCGTATATCCCGCGCACATCCGTTCCTCCCAAAAATCAAGCAGGAAGCGTGTGGGCTCCAATCTGCGCGATGACATCGACGACGACGTTCTTCGATCGGAGGGCGCGCCGCAGGCATACCCCCCGAGACCGCCCAAGCCCACGCGGGTGTCGTCGCAGCGCGTGTAGAAGCAGCCTGGAGCGACGGAAAGAGATCCAGAAAGAGGAAGAAAGAACTCACCAAAATACTCCGCGTCGTCCTCAGCATACACGCCCGCTCCCTCTGCCTGTCGACGCCCGCTGCGCACGCCAGCGGTCAACGTGCGTCCCATCTCGTCCATGCGCGCGGTGGGGATCTCTTCGTGCTCCAGGCAGCCTGCCGGGTGCATGAGTTGTACTGTGGGCAGGCGGCACTCTTAGACATATCTGGCATCGAGCGGGTACCGCTCCTTCTTCCTCGCTCTCGCCCGCTGCTGCTTCCACACAAGGTCAGCACATTTGCACCAATGTGATCCGGGCCCACGCGCCTCAACGCCCTGGGTGAGCTGAGCCGCCAGCGCGAGAGACCGAGGCCCATATCGCCTATCCTGTTCGTGCTGGTATTCGGAGGAGCGCAAGAGCGCAGGGTAGGCCGGTGGTGCTATTAGCTAGGGAGCTTGAGGCCACTGCGGCACGCGTGGGCATGGTGGGCGCGGAGGAGAGCGGCGAGGGGGGCGGACGCGGCGTTGGTGGAGAACAAGGTACAGGTATAATTTGTACTTGAATTCGAATTGCTCCAATTGCTGATCGCGCTGATCTGCGGGCGCGGGCGCGAGTAATTCTGTAACGCACGTTTGCGTGGGATGCGATTGAAATTGACAACGACACGCACCACTCCCACCGTTTGGCCGTCATTTTGGGTAGATTTCCCTCCTTTCTGCCCCGGGTTCGCGTCACATCCGCTTGGCTTCGAGCGCGCGCCTGAATTTGAAAAGAAATGTGGGTCAGTGAATGAGAAAGAGATAAAGAAAGACAAGCAGGCACGTAAGAATACAGGAATGGTTGGCGCATCCACGGCGCCGGACGCAAGGTATGCGTCGCTCGCGTTCCGCACCGCACTTCGCATGCCCAAAGGACTCGATAACCACATTACTCACCTCGCCTTCGTTGCATTCCTCCAACGGTTGCTCAAGAGTGTGTGCTCTACTTGAAGTTTCAGGCTGAGATAACGTGAGTACAAATAAGTAGGAGGAGGAGGAGGAAATTCGCCAGAATAAAGGGCAACAGAGCGGAAATTGGAGAAAAAAAGCAAGGAACACACTAACCAAGCGAGCCACTCCGGCGTGCACGTTCTCGTCTGCCCACGTCTTTCCCCTGAACAGCTCAGTCCGAAACGTTGCGAATCCTTTCGTTGATGCATTACAGGCGGAGTTGGAGAGCAGAAGCGCTTCGGCCCGCATAGCCCGATGCCGTTACAATGTGATGGGCCCAGGGCCGTTTAATTCCGGTCAATTCTTGGCAAATTCTTGGTCAGTTTTCTTTCCCCCCGGCGAGTTTCCTTCGAGTGCTTTTCAATCCTCGCCGCACTCATTCAAACGTCTGTTCAAGTTTGCCCAAATGAACCTACACTGGCAGTTACTAGTAGGACACAAAAAATTAAAACGGGTCTCCCCTCTTCAACCCAGTTCACTCTCGACAAGTTACAACTCAGACATGGTGCAACGCAAACACTGCCACGGATCCCGTGAGTACAACAGAGATCGCTCCGGAGTCGGGGTTCGACTCCCCGTGTCTGCTTGGTCCGCCGTTGCTCCTTTTTTCTCAAATTCTGCAGAGCTTCAGCCACACCCCAGATTGACAATACGGAATCCAATTCGGAATACGGGACCCATAGTGTTGTTAAACAGATCATACGTTCTCGAAATCCTGCGTCACCACCTCCTTGTAGCTCCCGCCTCGTCTCCAGGAATTTACTCGCATTCCCAGCTGACCGCCGCTCTCCTCTTTGAATTATGCTCCGTTTTAGCTCCAAATGCTCAGGTCTCCACTCAGCGAATCCTTCCCCGCGTTTTGTCCACCTCACGCCACTGGCGCCTCCTTCCTGAAGACGAACGCGTGTCTTCCCGTGCACTCGAAGAATTGGCCAAGAAACTCGCTAAACTTGCCATCCCCGCCCCGCCGTTTTCCCGTGCAATGATCCCCCTCATTTGGATATCCTCGCTGCACGACCATCCCTGGACTACATCTCGCGGTACCCGCACGAGCGTGAGGCGTGCCATCGCAAATGCCTCATGTGTTCCAAAAGTGGTGCGGGCTGACGCAGATGCGGAGAACACTGCGCCGACTCTCCCAATCCCAATCCACGCGGACTCCAAAACTGAATCTGATGACGCGCAACATAATACCAACGCGCGTACAAGTGCGACCTCTGTCGCCCTCTCTCCCGAACATCCACATTCGTCTTCACCACGAACCACCACCAATACAAACGCCTCACCGCTCTCGCATTCACCACTGCTCGCCAATGGCTCCATTGCCAATGCTAAACCTCGTTCTGCTCCCGCGCTCGCTGTAACACCCTTCGTCTCTTCCCACTATCTACAGCCTCGTCCATGGCGGCTCCCGCAACCTGGCACGGTCGTGCTCCGCAAGCCAAAGCCTTCGTCGACAGCTGCTACTGCTTCGACTCCGCCCAGAGTGGTGCTCGGACCCAAGAATGCACTCGATTGTCGGCTCGCGCACAACCCAGCCGCTCGCCTTCTCCCATGCCCTATATCTCTCCACACCTCACCTCAAAAGTCGTCCCCGTCGAAACCAATTGTTCGATATTCAATCGATCTATTCCCATAACGGGGAGCATCCATTCCACCCTCCCTCAATTCGTAAAGACGAGACTAGCTCAATAATCGGCAGTCCTGCGTGTACCTCATTACATTTATTCTAATCGAAGAACCGGAACCCTTCCATCAACGCCCGCCCGCTCTCGCTTTTTCCTTAGACTCATCCGGCACTTATCACATTAGTGGCTCCAGCACGAAATAATTTTCTCTTGATAGGTTTGTAGCTCAGCGCTCACGAGTCTGTGGTCTTATGCTTCTCTCGGACCGCAACCCCGTGAACACTTGTCAGATATGTTTCGAGTGGCTGTTGCCCAAATACTCGGTTGGACCGCAATTGGACTGTGTCTGTGGTCTGGCCATCTTAAGAGTGGAAACAAAACAAAACAAACCGGAACTACTACTGCTGGCTGAACGGACTGCTAGTCCAAAAAAGCCTCGCCCCACTTGCTTGCTTCCGCCCATCCATATCTGACAGGATTCATTTAACAAGCTCATTTCCCCGACTCCGGGCACTGAAGCACAATTACGGACTCAAGTTCACCTCGTTTACTCCCAGCATGAATAGGCCACTCATTTGGCTGTGAAACCCACCGAAATCCAAATCCAAATCCGCGAAATCGGGTCACTGTGATACACCCTAATAGATTCACATGAAGCTCGCAGACCAAATATAACCTTCAGTGACGCGGATGTTTTTATTACTCTTTTGCTCCTTCAATGGAAAATCTGTTTTATCTCTAATTCCCATCTGGCTTCACTCATGCAACAACAGGTATAGTCTAGGTGTTCACTAGATATTGGGGAGCTTCAAGGTGAGTTCGTCTAGATCTTAAACCTGATTGGGTTGGTCGCTTATTGTATGTACCAGCAGAGAAAGCCTCAAAGGAATCGGATGTGGTGTAAGTACCGCCCTCAGTATGCCCTCTTGGCAACTCATTTCTGTTATAATTATCACTGAAGCTCACAGACTGGGGTTCGACTCCTCGCGTCCAAATTCGATGAATGTGTTACATTTTTTCCTGTTCATTTCATTTTCCTGCTCATGGTACACAATTCAACCATTCCATGGCCCACTTCTAAGCTCGACGAGGCGAGTTCCTTCTGTATTAGCTCATCGACGCAGGGGAGGAATCGAACGTGGTGTACGGTACACAGTGAGTCCTCCTAGAGCGGATGGCATTTGTGTGAGCTCGCCGACCGGGGTTCGACTCCTTGTGTCCGAATAGGTTGATGGCGTCGATTTCTTTTCTTTCTATCCACTGCCAGCAACACACCATGCTTCCTCGAGACAACAAAAGCCTTGCGGACTGCATGTTGATGCGACCAACCCTGCGAAGCTCGACACTTCAGCTGAGGAATTTCGACCTCATTTGTTTGTAGCAGTTCAAACAGAGAAGGGAATCAGATGTGGTGTACCGCACATAGTGAGCATTCCTGGTGAACCTGAAGGTTTGTCACCGTTTGTGGATAACAACTAAAGTCTGAATACGTGGACATTCATTTTACGTTTCTTCACATGTTCTCATCCAAATCCCTCTGGAGGAATTGACTGCAGACTTCATTCGACTTGGTGAGTTTGTATAATTTAAAATTCGAATCTCCTGACAGAGAAGAGAGGGGAATGTTGATTACGAGTCCTGTTTTAGAATTGTTCTTGAGGCAAATCCTATTCCGCACCGTCTAAGGCTCCAACGGTTTTAAACAGTTAAAACAGTTTTTATTGGTTTAGTTTTGGGTTTCGTGCAAACAGTAAACAAACCATTTTAGGCAGTTGAACCGTCAAATCTGTTTGATGTGCTTGGGCAGCCAGCCGGAGAGGAGTCCCTGTTGGTTCCAATGTCTACGAGAGCATTGTTTGGAGTTTGGTTTGAAGAAACCACATACTGACCTGCCCATAGCGAAGTCACCGTCCATCATTTTTATTTATGTCAAACGACCGGAACAACTCTGAGATAAGATAAAGCAGGCGCAGGTGACTGAGCTAGAACATCTGGGTTACCGAGATAGCAGATTGGTGAGCAGTCAGCCAAGAAATTGATTGATGTGATGCTGACACGGCTCTGAAGTGCAAAATTCTGCTGCATGCCTTCAGGACTCTTGAATCAGGAGGACCCTCAAAAAATCAGGGAAAATCCTTGTCCACAGAGAAAAATGATTCGCATTTACCTGACCTAGTTTTAGGCAGCGGTACTTCTTCTTCACAAGTTATCTCATTAACCAATCACTACTGATCACAACCTTCTGAGAATCACTCATTACGAGTCTATAAAATTTATGCCTGGATACTTTTAGTATCCTAGGTCTACATACGGTGAATCCGTTCAAAAAAGGCAATTTTTCCTATATGGGGTTAATCGACTTACACGGAGCTCTGATACGATCAGTATGTTAGTTCTGGTCACCTGGGTGCCTTAAGCGAGAGAGAGACAAATGTACCCTGGTGTCTTTTCCCTCCTTAAATACGCAACCCGGCGACGTCGAAGATGCATCATTTTAAATTACCCTGCTTTCTGGCCTTTCATGAGCCAGGACTCGCTCTCACGCCCAGTGAAAAGTCCGTGTTGAGAAATCGAGAGAGAGAGATAGAGATGCAATGAAAATATCGCCTGCCAAAAATATTTAGCATACATCGATTTCATTACATGAATATCTATTCGTATCAAGTGGAATCGAGACAGAAGGAATGCGGTTATTTTTGGATGAGCCGGTGTGGTCTGCATTTGTGTAACGAGATTAATAGAGATATTTGTGCTTTGAAATCACATCCATGTAGCCAGAGATTTATGAAGGCATTGAGATATGTACTAAACATCTGAATACATCTACAATGACGCCGCCAGATTCATGAACCATTTTGTCAGTGGTGCCTTCTATTGCGGTGTGAGCTATCACTTTGTGATACGCTCTCTCCGTGGCTGAAAAAGGCAAATACGCACTACGGAGCACGCACAGAAAAAGGTTGCAAAAACGACCTGACCCCGATTCGAACGAGGGACTCGCAGTATAGTGCAATATTGCGAGGAACCGACAATGCGCGCGTTACCGTTACGCCACCAGGTCTACGCTACAAGACGTCGAAAAGGTGTCAACCCACGGTTGATTCTCTCCTGTGGGAAAAGGGAAGCAAAAAACGACACGACCCCGAATCGAACGAGGGACTCGCAATTATGCAATATTGTGAAGAGACTACAACTGCGCACGTTACCAGTTACGCCACCGGGTCTACACTACAAGACGTCAAAGAAAAGGTGTCGACCCACGGTTGATTCTCTCCTGCGGGGAAAAAGGTACATGGCCTGACCTCGAATTGAACGAGGGTCTCACAATTGTAATATCGTGGAGAGTCGACTGCAAATGCGCGCGTTACCGTTACGCCACCAGGCCAATACCTCGAACAACCAGCAGGGTCTCGCAACTGTCATATTGCGTAGAAGTGGAACTACAAGGGCGCGCGTTACCAGTTACGCCACCAGGCCTACCACCAAATAAATCCCCAAAGCGCCACGGACCTCACGAAAATTAACAAATCGACATGACGCATACGCAGAACACGGAAGAGGCACTACACGGGGTACGGAAAGTGTCGCCACGCGGTACATATCAAGGCTACGGAAGGAGGTGCGAGCTACGGAGTACGGAAATTGGGCGCACGGGCAGCAACGTTACGGTCCGTGGGTTAGGTATCTCCTTCAAGCGCACGGGAGAGCATGGAGATCCTCGCCGCGAGGCAAGGAGGGCAGTGTTGAAAGGGGTCCGTGGACGAATGAGGAACAAGGTCGCGCGCGGCGGTCGGAAAGAAATTAGTATAAAAGCAGGGACGTCCGTAGAAGAATATATCTTATTACCTCCCACTGCTCATACCTAAGCTACTCCCCCTCGATCATACGGGGTGAGAATCTAGTCAAAATACATACTCGCTCAGGTTGCGCCGCCCTCCGTGGGATCAACCAAGGTCAAATTGGGCCAAAGCTTCAATCAAGGAGGCTTGTCCGTAGTACTTCCAGCTCAATAGAACGAGCCAGAAGGAATTATAGAAAACATCGGCGTTGATAGCTCGCGTGGTTGTAGTACGCGCGGCGAAACTTCCAAACGGCCAGCAGCCCAACTTAGCAGCATGTAACCGTTGGCTTGGGCCTCGAACGCAGATCCGTGCGCGGAGTACCACCCCCATCGTCGCGGAAGGCTTATCCAATTGATTATAACCACTTCACGATTCATTCTCACCACTTCGCCACACACACGCCCACGGAATTGACACTCCTTGGCCGTACCACCACAGCGTAGAGAAAAAGCCGGGTTACGAAGGACTACGCTATAACCCGTACGCGTTGTGTTCGACAGTTCTGAAGATACTGCTTGCCCAACCTATACGAGGCAAGGGGATAAGAAAAGGAACCATATAGCCCAGGCATCTCGACACGGAACGGCGTTCATCTTGCGGAGCGTTGCCCCTTCGCGCAAGTGTAGAAAACCCTCCGATCGAAGTTTTCCTGGAAGGCTAGCCCCCCAACGAGGAAATAAATCCTCGAGGAACCTAGCGAGACTGTTCATTCCGTACGGAAGGAACTGTACCACCACCACCACCTTTTAAAAATACATAACATTGCGTGTACTACAGTAGCAGACGAATCTCCGCGACAGAGAAATTTCCCTCTAGAGGACGAACTAATTTCGTGCTTTTGCCTGACTATACCACACCCGGTCAGACAACTCACGGAACCGCAGTCCGTATCACAGCGGCTTGAGATCATCGAGGCCCCTTGGGTGTTTGGAGTGTGGAATGCCTGGAGATGTCTTGGAGGGAGTCTTGAAAGGAGTCTTGAAGAGAGTCTTGGATGGAAGAGAGAGGTTCTGAATGTCTGGTAGTTATTCTTGAAGCTTGAAGGCAGGTCTTGGGTGACGAGTCAAATCGGGTATTAGGAGCCTGGATGCCGATTGCGCTGGCCCAGCACTTGGAGGCTTGAATGCCGTAGTAGGATGGGAGAGGTTGGCCGAGTAATCAAGATTGGGGTGGCACAGCAGTGAGGTCAACGAGCAGGATGGTGGGTGAAAGAGACAAGAGCATCAATGTCAACATCACGCGATTCGATACCAGCTCGGGCGCCGGGGCCGCTCAGCTACCGACTTTGCAAATTTCATGGTTTCAGGTGGTGCGGAAGCTGCTCTGTGTGAATTGCACGGGGCATTGGCACAATCCAATATATTTCAATCTATACCAACAGAAATGAAGACAACCTAAGCGAAAAATTTGATAGCACGCGACTGCGTCAAGATCTCTAAATGTTTGCCTCGCTTTTCATATTTGCCTTGCATTTGCCTCTTTCTGGGGGTATCCACCAGCACGGACATTTCACTGGGTCTCACGGCTCGACGCGCGCGCGGGCACTGGTGGGGGGAGAGAAGGCCGCGGCACCGTAGTTGGTGTTATTATTTGCAGCCGAGGCGGAGGTGTTGAGCCCGAGGGCATTGTGGGAGAGGGCCGTCAAGCTGACCTGCGAGAAAGACGTTGTCGTCAGTCGGTGAAATTCAATATTCTGACAGAAGAGGAAGGGGAAAAAGGAAAGTTAGAAGAGAAGAAAGTACGAGGCAAAGCGAAGGGAGTAAAATAATGATGGCATGCGGGAAGAAGGGGGGGAGGATGATTTGAGCGCGGATAGGGATTAAGGTATGGTGGACGGCGCAAATAAGCCCAAAGGACGACAACTGAAGGGAGGAAGGGAGGTATAAACCACAGAATATCGACCGAGCAGGGAGGGTGAGGGGATGTGGAGGAGAGTACATGTGTAGGTATCGATGTAGGTATGGAAAGGATGACAACGAATGAAGCCCGAGCGAGAGAACAGATGGAAGATGAGAAGTAAAATGTAGATACACTGCAAGCAGCGCAATGAGCCGGAAAAAGGAAAGGAACGGGGAACGATCAGCTATTGAAAGAACAATGAAATTGAAAATGCAATAAAGGAGAGAAAAATCAAAGGAGGGTGTAAGTACGTGGGAACGAAAAAAGAAAAGAAAAGAGCCTGCAAAAAAACCAAACCCACAAGGTTGTCGTCATGTACTTTACTTAGGATGTATAAAAGTTGCAATATACAAGTTGTCTGCGAGAGTATCCAGGCTCCGTCCGGAGGGCCATTACCTCGGAATTTTTAGACTCATTATTTACCCACGGTTTCTCTGCCATCGGACGTCGATTTTGTGCAATGACGTGTTTGCTTCGTGTTGGAATCCTTTCCTCTTTTGGGAATTTGATAGCTGCTTACATCACTCAATATTAGTAGTATTTGACCAATCATGAACCTTCAGAATGTCATCCTTACACGGCTAGTGATGTTCCGGGTCAGGGCTTGAGCCCGAGCCTGAGCCCAAGCCCGGGCTTTTGAGCCCGACCCGACCCAAAGTAGGGCCCATGTCGGGCTCAAGGTCGGGCTCAGAGTTTCTCAGGGCCCCCGACCCTGGGCTTGAGCCCGGGCCTAACCACATAACTATCCCAAGTCAAAATTTTGCGACGAGTTGGGTTGAAAATTTAAATTTTACCTGCAACTGAGGTTGATTTGAAGTATCATTTACCTTTGGTGCCCATTCAAGGATGGGCAGGTGAGTCGATATTCACACAATGTTCCGTGGAGATTAGAGTGCTCGGAACAAGGTCAGTGGGTTGTTGCTGGCTATCAAAACATAATTGAGTGCTTTACCAAGGTAAAATATAAAGTAATGTATGCTCAAAATTTAAAGTTGAACCTTACCGAACACACTTAGAAAATATACTAATGGGCCCGGGCTTGAGCCCGAGCCCGGCCCTCAGGTAGGGTCGGGCTCAGGATATTTTGTGGGCCCAAGCCCTGCCCGACCCGACCCAAGCCCGGGCTTTTGGGCCCGACCCGACCCGAACATCACTAGTTGTGTCGTAGAACGTGATGCAGACCACCTGCGTCGAAGCGGCCGAACGATTCAAATAAATAATTCCGAGGATGCGCGCTGGAGACGAGAATCAGAGTGGGAGTCATGGGAGTTGGGAAGAAGGCGCCATGTGTGCGTGTTTGGCTACGGCTTGCACCGGAGTTCGGTCCGCTGCGGCAATCAATCCGCTCTTTGCTGCCAACCACCATCCACGACCGCACAAAATCCGTCCTCAGACGCCCGGGTTCCAAGGTGCGCTCGTCCATCGATGCGGTCAAGTCATCCGATCATCCGGACCTTCAGACGTGCTCTGCGGCCTTAGTTCATTCCATAGTGCCATTCTGTTCGGTGGCACGGTGATTCAGGCTCAGGCTTTGTGGGCTCACGATCATCTGCTTCTCACTTACGCTTAAGCTTTGCATTGACCTGGGGTACTGAAGCGCCGGAGCCGCCTGGTTTCCAAGGGTGTCCTATACCTGGCTCTAAATTTGCTTCACCGCGGCCAAACAACTGGAATTTGACTCGCCTGATGCAAAGTTTCAAGCCACTGGAACTAGGATATCGTTCTCGTTGCTACGTGCTCCAGAAATTCTGCCGCAGGATCCTCCTTTACTTCTCTGAAATCTCACTGGGCCTTTTACTCCCTCGCCTCCCAAATCCGGCTCAAGACAACTTACCTCCACCGCCCTCTTTGCGCTTTCCCGCAGCTCCACTTCGCTGCCTATTATCAGCTCCTAGACGAACGAAACTCACGGTCTCTTCTAGTACCGGCGACAAGGAAAAGAGAGAGAGAAAAAATCGATGACAGCCTTGCATGGCCCAGACTCAAATCGAACGAGCGGCCCGCGGATGGATCAACACCCCACAAGGTGCAAGTGCGGACCACTGCCTACCAGGCCTCGATGGGGCGCTAGGCGGTGGAATCCGGTACGCGAAATTTGGTTAATTTTGTCCCTATACCGGTCGTCATTACCCCACAACACTCAAAACCTCAATGCCCCACTTAATCTTCTCGGTTCCACATGCGGCTCAAGATGGATTACCCTCGACGTTTGTTCTTCGGTCACGCCGCCCCTTGTGATCTATCTGGTTCATAGGCGACGCAATTGCGGCACCGATGTCAAAAAAAGAGAGAGTATGTAAGAAAGAAATCTCTCGGAGCACTCAAATGGCCCGGATTCGAATCGAACGGGCCGCCTGCAGATGTACCACTTTCTCAACATCCTGCCAGGCGCGAGTGCGGACCACCACTATTGGGCCTGGCTACATCAGCAAAAACCTCCCCGGCAATTCTGTTACATTTTTCGTGAAAATTTCTTGTGCCAGTGAAATTTTTGACAACTTTTGCAATTTTAAGAAACTTTTCAACAACTTCATAGAACTTTTGTCCAAAATGTATAACATTTTTTTCATGCAAGAAAAAAAACCCACTTTCGGCCCCAATTCGGCCCCATTTTTTTTTTCACAGCTGCCGCCGCCGGTTGAACAAGTCTGTGGTTAAATACTGAACTCAAAAGAGCACACAGCTCCTAGTGCAAGATGTGTTTGACCATACAGTGATCATCATGAAAAGTATGATTTCCATCTTCAACTTTTCTTTGAATAAGTCGTTCAAACTCCGACTCGCATCAAGGCCGCGCGTGGATCAACCCGCGTACCCGGACATCAATCAACCAAACAAGCCATGTTGACACATTTTCTGATCTCGTACGACATTCTTCTCTTCCTTTCCCCCACCATCGCCCTCAAGCCCTCCGCCATATAATCCTCCCAATTGTCTCAGTATCAAGTCAAGCCATCTCCCGTATTCTTCTGTATCCTCCCCACTCTCTGCCGCCTCATCAAAGCACCTCTCTGAGCCTCCCGTCGTTATCCACTTACGGCCGGGTCTTCTCGATCCACAAGCAGTGACATATATTGAAAGCCCTCCCAACGCCCCTCATCATGCATCCCCTCCCGCATCCCATTCCCCTTCTCCGTGTCCGTGTCGCAAACCTGCGCGCAGCGCGGCCTTTGACGCGGCCACAAGTCTCCACGCCTTCTAGAACTGTTCACACGCTGTCACGTTGCCCGTAATATACCGAGTTTCGTCAAGGCCTGTTCGTATCAGCTATCAAGATCCAATTGCCAACGGAGAACCCAAGCACCCGCTATACAAATATTCAAAGCAGCGTAATACTGCGCTCAATTTCTAGTTCAAGTTACCTCCAGCTGTGTCGTTCAAATCGACATGAACTGTATTCAAGTCTTCTTCAAGTTCTTTCGCTACTTTTTTAAATCTTTGTCCGCCATTCGTCCGGGGCAAAACTGCATGCAACGTCAAACGCGATTGGTTCGCAGCTACGTAGGGTCCTCTTGAGCAGTGTGCGAACGTGTGGATGAGTGCATTGCGGGGTAGTTTAATTCATAGTCTACATGTACGCGCATTATCATGCTGTAGCTCCAAATGCAATCATATCTATTTCTCAATCATCCTGTGGATTCTTGAGTACCATAAGTATTTCAGAAAACTGGCAAACAAGCGGTCACAACTGTTGAACAATTATGAGCAACTTTTGAACAATTATGTCAGGGGGTAACATATTTTGATACATTTTTGTACATTCCAACAACTGAAGGAATTTTGAACAATTTTCAGCAAAAATGTAACAGAATTGCTGAGGAGGGTTTTCCTGATGTAACGTGGTGGATACTCTTGCCAAGGTGGAGATTTCTGTCCTCGGATATTCTCCTAAAAAATTGCCGTGCAAGCTCCCGTGCATGCTCTTCCCTGGATCCCAGCGGCCTTTCTTGTGGTATTTCTGTACTGCACTGTGGACTTGAGTAGTTTGTTGAATTTTCAACCGCTCATCGACCTGTATCGGCGCCGGGACATCGTTCAGTGCAAGTTGGGTGAAGGATTCACCGCACCTCCCGACCTCTTGGTCATTCCGGTGTAATCGCGTTCAAGGAGACCATTGCCGCAACAATAAACGTTCCAGGCGCTCACATAGCGCAGACCCGAGTATATGAGGTCCGCCGGTATTGCTAGGGACCACGAATCGACGCCACTGGGCCGATTCCACTCATTTGATTTGTCGGCCTCCCATTTCCAGTACCCTCTGCTTCGCAGTGTACTTATCACTGCCAACAACCAACTACAGGATTCAATACACCGTCCAGTTGACCTCTTTTCTAGTCCTTGGTCCTCGGTGACTATCCCTGGATGCTGAACAATTTGAAGAAGCTGTGCTTACCTCGGACTGACTTGACATCCTCCGGTCGAACGTATGTCGGGGTGCTCAGTCAAATTTACAAGTCACGCCGGCCACTCGTACCCGGTCCACGTCCAGCTTATCCTTCCCAAGACTGGCACCTTACATGGACGGCGGATCTTCTGATCGAACTGGTTTCAGTCTTATCACCACAGTGATGCAATGAGGTAGCTGCTGTTCAACGTTCAACGCCTACAAATGACAGTCACATGTCTCACCTTTCTGAGGACAAAAAAAGTACAGTAAAGATTCAATGTTCAGCCACCGGCGGCCACCAATGGCGGAACAAAAAGGGACGGAAAACGGCCGGAAAAAAGGAACCGTGAATGACCCTATTGAACGACAGAGTCAAGGAGAGCGATAAATGACAGGCTCCTCTGCCTGAGGCACTGACTCTGGGTGGGAATGTGTAGGGTCAAGTGGATGCAGTACCTGCTAAAGAATCGCCGAGACTGGCAATGTCGCTCCCACCCTTCAGAAGTGTCAGTTGTTCCTGGGCAACATCCAGCCTTCGCTGACATATGTTGACTATATCTGGTCGACGAATTTGACTGGGATATTTCTTTCTGGAAATGAGTACAAACTAGTAAGCGTAAGCGTATGAATACCGTGAGATTCCGCCGAGGCTTGCCTAGAAAGTCTTGTCTCACCATTGTCGCTTCCACCCTTCAAGACACCTGTCGCGCCCGCCAGACGCGTCGTCGAAATCAGCCGAACAGTTCCACTTGAAGGCTTCTTATGGACATTAGTTCACATGGTAAACACACAAATACCGTGAGCTGATCGAGAGCTGACCAGAAAGAGTTCTCTCAGCATGCTCGCACTCTCCAACCTTGCCTCTCTCCTTGTTGCCTTCGCAGTCGCAGTCAAAGCTACCGCAGGCAATGGAACAACCCCCGAGGTCGCCGGCTCTTTTGCGGTCTACCCTGGTTGGGACATGGCCAATGAAAGCTTCGGAGCCACATTCGGCGGAACGGAAAGGGATTGCCTGACATCGTGTCAAACAAGTGAGTTCTGTAAGAATTTCGGGATCGTCCAACTCACAATTCCGAGACTCTGTTTGCGTCGCGTATACATACATCCCTTATGGCTCGGCTATTACGGGAACTGGCCCCGCATGTATCCTAAAAAGCAGCATCAACGTCAACGCCTTCGGGCTTCAGACTTTCCCTACGAGTACCGGCCTCGCCGGACACTGTGGGACGTGAGTCACTCATCTCGTTATGCCTTGCACTGACAATAAACTTTTCGTATCGGAAGCTTCGCGCCAGGTAAGCAACAAATTGTCTCCAGATTATGGACGCTAATTTCGGGGTTTAGTTGGACCTACTCTTTGCCTGGGCGCGACATAGTTAGGCATGCCAGGAATACAGAATTCGAGATTTCACTTAGCGAGTTGGATTTGTATGTGGTCATCATGAATCGCACCGATCTAAGCTGGGCCGTACTGTAGAGTTTCGTTCAATTCGGACGTCACAGGTCACAGCCGTTTTCCGGGGACCCCGCCAATAATTTTCTTTCGATTTTAGCGGATTTTGGAGATTTGTCGGAAAAACCTTTTAATCACGTGCCGTCCGAATTGAACGAAACTCTACAGTATTTCGGATGAGAACGTCAATAAGTACGCTGCCAAGACAAGTGGACCGCGGAAGGAGGAAGTGACGCCACCAGGTCCAGGTCAATGGTCATCATGCCTGTAGCTCAGTGCTCAGTGATTGTTCCCGTCCGAAAAGGCATGTTATTGTCCAATGACTGTCTTTATCGGAGCGACACGGTGTTCCGTCGGCTCTGGGTGGGTCGGATATTGGACAGATGCGAGCTGCCCATGAGCTTCCCAACCCTACAAGCACTGTAATCGACAATCAATCAAAATTGCCACAAGTTTTAGGCCTATTTCAACGGAAAAATGGAGAGTCCCCTCACCTGAACATTGGGTAATAGTAGTATCCAAACGCTCGACGCCCGCAGTCTCAGAACTCGAAGTTCAGCTCATCATTCTGGTGCGTGGGCAGGGAAGCTTGAGCCCCCAAAAGAAGCCAATAGTACTTCCGCACCACATTTGACGCCGCTGTATGCGACATGGGACATATGCCATGTCACGGTCCCGCCCATGCTCCTTGCATGCTTCAACATCTCAGACACGGGCACAGACAGAGAAGGCCATCAAACCAGTCGAAAATGACAGTCGAAAATGAGCTCCGCACGGAGCACTAACTATATGTTCTATACCGCACTCCCCCTGTGGTAAATAGACCTCTAGCACTGTGTATTTTGGCATTATGCATGTGATTTTACTCTCCATGTGGAGTGTTCCTTCCACCCTTGATTACACTCTTAAGCATTGCATAACACCAAGCATTTAATAGAATTCTGTAGGTATTGTCCAGCTCCCTGCTGGACATTGCTGGGCATTTGAGGGACATTGCTGGACTTTTGCCCTAAACAAGACGGTGGACAACACAAAATGGACACTTGGACATAGGTACCCGGCCATGGACAGGCGAAGAGGTCGCCCCTCGTCGTAGCGGGCGTAAGAAACCTGGGGAGGATGTAGACCAGGCCCAAGAGGGGCCCCCGGGTAAAGTCCTGCGCGCGGGGAGGTATGTGAAAATAGCTGGAGTCTCGTTCTTTTACCCCCAAGTACGCTCATTTTCTCACCGTCAGTGATGTTCCGGGTCAGGGCTTGAGCCCGAGCCCGAGCCCAAGCCCGACCCGACCCGACCCAAAGTAGGGCCCAAGTCGGGCTCAAGGTCGGGCTCAGAGTTTCTCAGGGCCCCCGACCCTGGGCTTGAGCCCAGGCCTAACCACATAACTATCCCAAGTCAAAATTTTGCGACGAGTTGGGTTGAAAACTTAAATTTTACCTGCAACTGAGGTTGATTTGAAGTATCTTTTACCTTTGGTGCCCATTCAAGGATAATGTTGCCGCGACTCGAAAAGTTGAGTCACGACTTGGTAAGTCGACTCCAAGAGCCGTTCGACTCGACTCGACTCGACTTCCGGCCCGGTGAGTCACTCCGAGTCGACTCGAGTCGACTCGAGTCGATGGAGTCGGAGTTTCCTTTAGTAGCACTTTTTGAGGTCAATGGTAAAACAAGGAGTGCATGATTAGATAGCCAAGTCATGTACAGCTACAAATACAATCCAAAAAATCGAGCTACGCATTCGCCTCCTCTGGCATGTGGGCCACGATATCCTCCATCTCGAAACTTTCCGTAAGCGCCTCCCTTGCCTCCTGTCGTTCAATCTCATCGCTTGCAGCAGCCAGGTTACGAAGCCAGTCTTCTTCGTCATCACCAACCGGGGGCGTCTGCCATTCCGACATGAAATTCAACCGTGATTTCTTGAAATGGAACTTGAGCATTTGAAGCCCCTCCATTAAATGCGGACTTATCCGATTTCGCCGCTTTGTATCAGTCTCCTCCGTGATTCTAGTTGCACAATCAGTGACTCAAACCACCGAAATGAAGCCTGAATCACACCGTCCTATAGCCAATCATGTCGGTTGTTTTCGGTGGAGGAATTGGACTCTGAACATAGCTGTTCATCTCTTCCTGTAGCGTCCAAGAACTGTCCGGCTCCGTTGGCGCTCCACCAGAAAAGTCCAGTGCCTGTTGCACATTCCGGTACCTGTGTGCTGCCTGCAAAATCATTGTAGCTGCTGCTGCTGGAGTCCGAGATCGGGATGGTGCACGGGAACCTTGAGTGCGGGACCTGGATGAGTGGCGGGAGCCCTGAGATAAAATAGGTAGTGACTTTACGCACCCGGACGATTGGGCGAGGAAACTAGATGAAAAGGAACAAGATCGAGTCAGCGCAGTTCTGAAGGGAGGTGGAAAAAAAAAGTAGAAAGGGGAATCAAAGACACAGTACTACGAGCGGCAGGCTGAGGCGTACGTCGCACATCGCGAGAATACACCAATAGCTTGGATGTACGACCACACAGTGGCAGAGTACACCCCCTCGCGTCGAGTACGCGCAACCGCATCCCGCCAGCCCCTCCTGCCTCATGCTCGAATAAATCACCGCCGTGTATGCCCCACCAGCCCCAACGAGATTACGTATCGCCCCTCGTCCGCAATCTCCCCGACGCAGGGCCCCACCGTATGCATACGCTATGCGACGCGCCTCCCGCGTATATCGCTACGTCGCTTCCTTTCCGCCCCAAAATACAAGTAATCCCTCGTCATCGTGGTAATGAAATGAAATAAATGTAGGCAACTGGACGCACCTCCGAGTCGCTATCGATATGGGACTTTCTTCCCCCGAACTGCACGGCCTGCCGGATCGGCGTTGGGCAAAAGCAAAAGCAAAAGCGCGCCGCGCCCACCTCCCATTGTGTGTCCACGCGCACACACACACTGCTCCAGCGCCAAGTCACGTAAATGCAAAAGGCCTCGTCGTACGAGTGCCTGCGCAGACACGCCGCGTGCCGCGTATCTGCTCGCGCAGGACAAAATACAGAGTCCCCGTCGAGCGATACCGCACGCACGTTATTGCCGGCACCGCGCGCCCGGACCCCGCCCCAGCAGCTCTGACAGCCCGGCGCCGGTGGAGCACACAGAGGCGGAGGATGGGACAGATCCACCCATCTGAATGGGACGGCGCGCGCACCATCTACATCGCGCCGACCCACCGCACCTGCGTCCCATTCCCTCGCCGCTCCGAGACCGAGAACAAGAAAAATAAAGTAGGTATGAGAAATAAGGGGAGGAGGCGTACGCTTCGTTATGGATGCAGTGTACTACCCCCATGCGACACGGCTGTCTGGAGGAAAAGAAGAGTCAGTAACGAAGAAGACACATAAGAGAAGCGCGTAAAAGGGCAGAGGAGCAAGGGGAGGGCAGGGCCGCACGATGAGTAGTCGATCCACCGCGAGAAATCACACACACCGCACGAGATTTCACCCCGCATGCGGACGGTACTAGAAAATGCACAAGCTCGATCCCCGTGCCGGCGAGCAGCCCTGCATGATCTCACTCCACCTTCTGCCAAGGTCCCGCGCAATCATTCTCTTCTCGCCTCGACGTCTCTCCGCAAATCCTCATCGAAGAGGGAAGACATCAGAAGAGAACAAAGAAGATAAGAAATTGAGAGAAAGAAAGACTCAACGGGTCGAAATGCGCTCGGGCTCTGCGCGCGACGTCTTTAGATCATGCAGGCGACTGGACGAGAAAAATAGATTTGGTCAGCGCGGGATTTTAAAGGGAGACAAACAGAATGAGATGGAAAGAGAGCAAGGAGCGAGAAGATGGTGTGTGCGTAGCACTATGAGCGGTAAGCTGACGTGCACATCGCATGAGAATACGAGGCGCGAGGGACTTTGATGCGCGAAGCTACAGAGGCCACCCACTCGTATACGCAAACGCGTCCTGCACGCGCTCCAGCTCGTACTCGGGCGCGGGAAGAAATCGCCGCCTCGTATACGCCACTGGCTCCAACGAGGGCTCGCCCGCCCGCGATCTTCCCAACACGACATCTACGAGAGGCACCGCCCGCGTATATCACGAAGTCCTCACGCCGCGTCTCATGGTCGCGGTAATAAAATGCAAGGAAGGGAAGATGGATGTAAGCGGGCGAGACGCACCTCTTTATCCACGCATTCCCATGCATTCCTCGTTCTTCTCCATGCCCTGCCGGTCTGAACTACCCCGCATAGCAATCGAGGTTCTGCGAGGGCAAAAACGTCAGTAAGTGGATACTTTGGGGAGAAAATTCGGGAGGGAGAGAAAACGAGATGACATAAAGGAATAGAGGGGAGGATGCGCGATATCTGCGCACATAATATCGTTTATTTTCCCGCAAGGCTGACAGAAGCCACAGCGTTGAGGCTCCAAAAGATGCTAAATGGAACACCAAAAAATTGGAAGGCAGTAGAAACGGGTATACGTACATTCCAAATCTACCCCATGGTTGCTCCAGAGTTCCCGAGACCACCAGTTGTTTTCCCCGGCTTGAACGTTTGAACGTCGTGACATTAGGCCTTCTTGCTATTTTCTTTTTCAAAAATCTTGTCGACGTCAACCACGGACCATTGTGGTTTCTGGCGCTTCAATTCAAGACACACCGTTCACTATGGGGGCAAGTAAGGTTGAAATTCACCTGGGATCAACCTATGGTGGGATGAATGGGGCACGTTCAACCTATATAGGTGTGCATTTAGGTTGAAAAACGAGTAACCTATCAAGTAGGTTGATTCCATTTTCAACCTATAAAGTAGCTAGAGATAGGTTTAATGTGGGGCATTTTAGGTTGAGAATCAACCTGGCTTCATAGGATAAATTTGAACTGGGGCCACCGTCACAGAGGTTCTTGGTTTTCCACTCAACGTTTGGTACTAACATGGATACTCCGACGTGGTTACGGGACGCCGCGAGCCTGCTTGCAGCTTTCGAGATTTTAAATCACTTCGCAGAACGGGGTTCGACTCCCGCGTCCGAATATTGTATAGGAGGATACGGAGATTTTCTCTCTCTTCAACTTTTCCGTTCAATTGTCCATGCCCCGTTCACTTGCCTCAGTGCGTGTCCGAGCATCTTAATATTGTACGGGTAGGCTCCGTGTCCATAACATTTCAGACGCTTCTTCCATGTACACCCGTCCCATCTCTCATCTGGCTAACATATGAACAGGACGAGTGCTCGAGCGTGGTGCGCCAGGTTCTTAGCGGCGCTTGCCGACACAGGGGTTCAACTTCCGGCGTTGCGTAGGAAAGACTTATAGCTTGCGGAGCGGAGGTGAGCTGCTTTCGCAGGCGGCATCTGCTTACTGCTACAAAGTTTACCGCCCCCGCTACGTGCAGAGTTCCATAAACCGCAACTCCGACTCAAGAGTATCGCACAAACCAATGGAGGTTGACCAACACCGCAATTATACCAACGCCGGAGGTGGTCTATGGACTCCTCACGCAGTGCCTAATTTTTCTAAGTCCGATTCCCGCGTTCGAATAGCTTCGAAGATCCGGTTGACTTTTCTGCTCCCTTCTCACAGAAATTCACCCTTCTTTCCGCGGCTGGAGGCCTCTGGCACTTATCAAGACTCAAGACTCTGGTGTACGCGATCCCTGACTGTAAAACCAACCTCATTCTTCAACTAACACACAGATAAGACTGGACATGGTGTATGGTACACCGCGGGCTTTAGTATCAGAGTACCCACATTGACGCTCGCTGACCGGGGTTCGACTCCGTGCGTTCGGGACTCACACTTCACAAGCATTTTCTGCTTACCTCTGTGGCGCTCTGAAACCTTCGCAGGAATAGGGCATGGTGATTTCTCAAGATTTAGTATTGAGAGACCCCGCCAGCACTCGGGACTGTTTCAATGTCTCGATTTGTCTGTCTCTAAATCAAGTTAAGTTTTACTGTAGGTGCTGCTTTCAAATCAATCCCGGTTAGCCAACCGACAAGCAAGATTAGCCATGGGACGTGGTGCACGGAATACCGCGCGCCTCCTTCAGGAACTGATTGAGTTGACACTCGCAAAACCGGGTTCAACTCCCGGCATCCGAATCGATCTCCTCAAGGCTACACTTTATTTTTATCAGAATTTCCTGTGATATGTGAATGGATTGCAACTACAGAGACGGCATTCAAAGAACATACACATAGTAATTATTGGTTATGTCAAAGGTGCAATATCTAGCCCCTTCCCAACGTACTCCCCGGTGAAGGAAAATTCGATTGAGGGGAATGCCGTGCGATAGACATCGCCGGAGATGTATCTTTGCCCGCCAATTGTTACCTTCTCCAGTTGGCACCCCGATTTCGATATAAAAGATGTCAGGGAATTAACGGGGTCCTCGAGGAATCGTTCCAGGATATCGAGCTTGCGAAGAGCGGGAACGATGAAGGTCTCTTCATACCCCTTCACGGTGTCGCCGCCGCTGAAGGCAGCAAGAACCAGTGATTCCAAATGTGGAAGCGTCGTGTCGTTTGATGTGTTGTCACCGCCTTCGAAGAGAAACAATCTGCAGTGGATCAAGTTGGGTGTCTGCTGCAGGATTGGAGTGCATTCGCAGGGGTAAACCCCGTGCAACGCCAGGGAAGTAAGCTGCGCCCATGGGAGAGTGACCGAGTTCGCGGCGCAATCATTCAGGATCACTGAACGCAGGAGCGGCATGTTCCCCGAGAGGACGAGATTGGAGGTGACAGGATTGTCGTCAACGGTTAGATCGAGCTGGCGGAGTAGAGGCATGGAAGCTTCCGTGATAGGAAGGTGGGATGATGGAAGGGAGATTTTTAGGACCTCCCACCGTGCGCAGTGAGCTGAGGAGAGTTTGTATTCGGAGAGAGGGTTGTCGATGATGATTTGAACGGAGATGGGGCAGCAACCAGATCTGCTGAGCCATATCTCGAGTTTGCGAACCTCGCGGGCAGCAGGGTTGTTGCGTCCGAAATATAAGGATATTGATCTCCAGAGTGTCGGTGTAGATAGCGCAATGTCTCGCCATTTCCGACAAACATGTGTCAGATTAATGAGCAAAAACTCCTCTTGACGAGAAAGCATTCTGGGTAAACAGACGAAAATCTCCGCTATGAGTTCGTTCGGTATCGTCAAGACGGGATACGTGAACGAATCGAGCCTTTCTTGGACCACTGCCTTCTGCGCGCGCAATGCGGAGAGCGCATTCTCAAGATCCGTGATCTGAGCATCCAGCTCTGCGGCGCGAATGCGATCGCCCTGGAGATGGGCGCACATGGTGTTACAGCTGTAAGTAGCGTAAGCGTTTTCATGACGGACTAGGATTCCGTACCCCGGGCCTTACACTGTGTGAGTGTCCGTGAATTGTCTGTGAACGCTTCACGCAAAAGGTGAAGATTGATATCACAGCGCACAGCCAAATACAGTAAAATCACTCTTGATTCCAACTCTTGATTGGAACAAGAACAGGTATCACACCGGCAATCACGAAATTTCGGATGAGCCGAGCCGCAAGTTGAAATCCAAAGCGTTGAATTGACAACAGTTGGGCCTGAAATCTAAGCTGATTCTCTGAGTTTTGTAAAAGAATTCGTGCGTACTGAAAGCCAACTAAAAGTCTTTGTATTCAACTTCAGTGAAACTTTAATGGTACTCAAAGTTTCAGTTTACAAATAGTGCAAGCTGAAATTGTGTTGCGAAACTATAGGCATCAACATGCAAAACAATGTAGCTGATGCCAATACGGATTCTAGCATTTCAGGTGTGCTTTCACCTCACCTGAAATCAAAGCCGAAACTTTGCATTTCAAACCAGGTGAAATTGAATCTGGTTTAATTTCACCTCGTTCGAAATGCAAAGTTTCGACTTTGCTTTCAGCAGCCCTGAAAGCACAACTGAGACACTAAATTTCACATTAGTTTCAGCTCCAGCTTTTTGTATGTCGATACCTCTAGTTTCGCAACATGATTTCGGCTCGCCTTTTTTGTAAACTGAAACTTTGAGTACCATTAACGTTTCAGTTAAGTTGAATACAAAAGATTTTTCTTTGGCTTTCAGCGCGCATGGATTCTTTTACGAAACTTAGAGAATCAGCTTGGATTTCACGCCCAACTATTGTTAACTCAACACTTTGAGTTTCGATTTGCGGCTCGGGCCGCCCGAAATTTCGTGATTCCCGGTGTGTATGTCAATCAGTTCAACTTGGTTCGAACATCCTCCTCGAAGTGAAAAGGATTGAAGCACAGAGGCCGGTTTGCGCGGAGTGCTTGTTTCCATATGCGGCAAGCTCCAAGGAGCACGTTGTCAGGGCGCTGCGGTGAATTCAGGAGAACGGGCGGGCGAAAAGAATCGTGCCACCGTTGGAAAACACCACTCGCGCAGAACGGTTTCGTGGCGCCCGCGCCCAACACGAACGGGCCCAAAAGCAAACTCGTTAACGAACCGCCAACGAACCGCACATGGTTGGTTGTTGCGTGGCACAATGAATCAGCCATCGATCAGCCACTCCGGATCATTGATTCCTCATCACGGCAATATGCGGCGGACCCACAATCACAAAGCCCATATGGCATAAACGCGTCCTCCTACTTACTCGTCTACAGCTACTCGTCTGACTCGCGTGGTTCTCATGACTCGATCCTCACCATGCAGCGCCACTCCACCTTCCCCGCCCCCTCCCGGAGCTGATCGCAGCAACCCTAATCCTCCCTCCCACCAACAACAGCCACAGCAGCAACACCAGCCCCCGCCCCAACAATACCAATACGACATTCTCCGCTACAGCCACCCCGGCCCGACCTATATGTACGCCGCGCCCCGCGCCGCCCTCGGGCCCTCGCGGTATCAGCAGGAATTCGAATGGCGGCGGCGGTGGCGGCGGGCTCGGCCCTGGAATCGCAGTCATCCACACGGACGACGCGGCAACCAAGCTGTCCGATCGCGTGCGGAGAAGGTGTTTTAATTACTGTGCGACGGAGACGAGTACGTGGAGACGGAGTAATTTTCTCCTTCTCTCCTTCATCCCGCGTTACTGCTACTCGACCTTGCATTTATTAATCCCCTTCCCTAGTTATGCAACAAATGCGGTCTCTTCGAACGCACCCACTCACAACCCCAACAAACAATGGACACGCGTCGCCTCAAACCAATGAGCAGAATGGGAATGGCGGATCGATTTCGCACCCGGGGACTCCGAACCCGCAGGCGGCGAGTGGGGGGAAGAGGAGTCGGCCGGCGTTCCGCGCGGAACGCGAGCGCGAGCGCGAGTATGCGGAACACGACGATGGTGGGGCACGTACTCGCGCAGAGCGCAGGGGGAGTCTGGAGTGAGCGTAGATTGTCCTAATGCTTGACGCTCATATACTGTGCACGTATAACGTATCTCGACCAGTTCCGAAAAAAAATCCCCTGCAGGGGTGACGGACACCACAGGGGTGTGCATCGCTAATTGTGACGTTTGTCGACTTAGTTCCGCGAATCGGGCTGACATAATCTATATATATATATTGCGATGTTTCGCCCCAACCGCCATGTCCCCTCGACAGAAAACCCTCGCCAGTTTCGAGTATAACCTTCCGTTCGTTCTTCTCTGTGCTACTAGAGGCTCGTAAGCTGATATTCTTTCCAGCAACGTTATTGTAGCCCTCTCCACTGCTGATATTGTTTTCATCTCGCTGATCTTGGGTCTCTGTCTGTGGGCTGCGTGGAACCCTGTGTCCAGGCGACATCTGAATCGCGTTAGTTTTCGCCTCCTCATTTATGCCTTGATAGCATAGTAAGTATGTTAACCTCGCGCACTTTGCCCTAACTGATGTGAGTTCAGTATCGGGTACTCGGGGTGCCTCATCGGCGGCGTGAAACTTGGCCCAGGCTCGGCATGTAGCGGCACTGCATGGTTTGCCAACGTAAGTCTCTTTCGTGGAAGCTAAATTCAAATGATTTCAAATTTAATTCCTTGTTTCATGCAGGTTTGTATCCTATTCGCCGCAACCATGTTCTTCTCTATGGCGCTCAACCTTGAGTGAGTTTTTAATTTCGCCATCGGGGGGCACTAATCCAGACGACAATCCAGACTGGTGCTCGTTCACGGCGTGAATGGTCAGAGGATGGAAAAATATTATCTTTCAGCCGCCGCGATAATAGCTTTGGCTTGCACTATTCCGCCGTACGCCGCCGGCGCATTTGGGTTTGTTGCTTCGTTTTTCTTGGACAACTCTTGACGCAGAAGCAGTTATGAGGACGGTTGTTGGTTCGATAGCCCAGACTCCGTTATACGACTACAATGGTGGGTAGGATCACTGGGTCTGTGGCTATTTCTTCTGTCCACGGGCGAGGTTGTTGTATTCGTCATAATTGTGAGATCCATGGTGAGTTCCCAACGTTCCGGGCCATACTTTTCGCTTTCTCATACTCATTAAAGATCATGCTTCACCGTGAGGTCGCAGCGGTTCTCACCGAGTCTTCCGTCTTGGGCTTCTTTAAGCCTCCGACGCCTCTGAGGCCGCCTATTGTTGCCTACCGCAACATTATCCTGCGAATTGGCGAGTCGCGATATTAAATGTTATATGGCTTGACTTATTCGGTGATAGGGTTATACCCACTCGTTTCGTGCTTCTTTGTCGTTACTATCGGTGCTCTCGATGTCCATGAGCTTCTCGACCCCGTCGAGACAAAAGAGGTTCGTCCTTTCCATTGTCAAACGGCTTTTGTAGCTCCTCATCTTCGTCCGCCCAGAATCGGAGATTGAATATCGTCGGTAAGTCCAGGATTCAAACATTGCCGCCATGTCACGTACGAACTGTGTCCAGATTTGTTGATTTATGCCCTCCGGCCGATGATCTATGCCCTACTCGCTGCAACCGATCCTGTGCGTACCCAGCCAGCTTTATCTCATTCTGTTGTCGACTCCAATATACCCTACTTAGTCGTTTTTACGTGCCATGCGTGCCATTCGGGGCTCCGAACCCAACTCATCAATCGCACCTGTGAAGGTCACTGTCCCCACTGACGCCTCGAGATCAACGATGACCGGCTATACCTCAACGAATTGTAACACCGAAGTGGAACTCAATTTCATCAAAGCGGAAGAAGGGGATTTATCATCTGAGGAGACCTTTACTCGCCAGATATGATTTTCCTTCGGAGATGAAACTTGAATGGAGCGATTTTCCTTTTCTTTTACTTCCCCAACACCGTCCCGCTCTCCCCTCTTAATTTCTGCCAAACATCACACCGCTTTAGGACTCGGACAAATATGTATCCTATCTAGTTGATGCTGCTAATCGGACTCTCCAGGTCGTATCAGCATGGAATGCGCCTGCCTGTTTGCCGCTGGTCATCGGGGAAATGGGATTACTGAATTAAATAGTACTAATTGAATAAATAGGTCAATTGATCTCCGTGCGAGCCAGTTTCAATTTGGATGGATGGATGAATTGGATTGTTCCTCGACGTGTCGCCAACCACTGTTCATGATTAATTCTGCCACACCGTTCACAACCCCACCCAATTTGTTATCATCTGGGTGGAGCCTTCCCCCGCGTTCACCGTCCAGTGTACATCGTGAAATTGATGACAAGCCGGGGATATTGCCGTTTGACAACGTACACTAAGTGGCCAAAAAGAATGACCGATGGGTTTGCTTACCAGTACTCAACCAAGACAACATATTTCGATGTAGAACAAAGTGTGAGAGCGTCGGGACGACCGGGACGAACATTTTGAGCACCTTGGTCGCATCAAAATACGTTGATCGGCCATCAAACAGGTCAGAATGCCAAAATCGGGTTTTTTAGGCTCGGGAACCGTTCATTTTCAGAACTTTCTAAATCGCGCAGATTAAAGCTTAAGGTCTTTAGTTGACTTTACTAAATTGATTCATGCAAAAATATACAGCAGTTGGAGCGCTGTGGGAGCTGCAAACTGGCCATTTTGCCTCAAAATCAGCAGTTTTCGGCCGAATTTGGCCAAAATCGCGAGTTTGCGGCCGTCGTAGCGCGTTATTGCCTGTATATTTTTGCATGGTTCGACTTGCAGAACCCATGAGGGCTTCCCAAACTCCAAACTGAGACAAGAAACTCACCCCTGAAAAAAATACTGAAGGAGTTGAAAATTGTCAGATTTCGAGTTTTGCCGTTTTGAGCGCAGCATGATCCCGCATCAATTGGTTCGATCCAACAAAACGGGCCGAAATGTTCGTCTGGTCCTCCTGATTGCTGCCACGTCTTGTTCCATGCAGAAATATGCTTCCGATGTGCCGCAATAGTCCGAACACGCATCGGTCATTTCGAACAACCTTGAAGTATCGTTTGAGTTTGTCACGACTCGGGTGCCAGACTTCTGCGCTTATCATCAGTTCCTCCGATACGTTGGCCATCAACTGTGCCAACATTTCTGTGTTTGTCCAGACCTTCCGATATCTTACCGCAGACCAATTGAGTACTTTGGCTCAAGTCCATGGCATCCCTCAGCGTCTCGACGGTGCCAGCAACACCCTAGATTCTCTGAAAGTACACATCTGTACACCCCCGGTTTTGCTACGCCCTTGCTGAGTCTTCAGACAGCTCAAGTACAAACGGTGGCCCAGGGTTCTGGCATACACCCCCATCTCCCCCATGGTGGAAGTTGAACCACTCAAGATCACGTCAACCAACGAGTTCGGCCCGCAGGAACAAGGCACCGTGAGGTGCCTGACGGTGAACTCCTAGGGGGTGACAAATAAATTTCATCCGAAGAGCATGCACGGAACTTACTGGAGTAAGAAATTGAAAAAACATAGTTCAGTGAATTCCTTTCAGCTTCGAAGATGAGACATTGCCTTTTTGGGAGGAGGGGGAGGGTCGACTTGGGCTCGAGAGTTTTTTTACACCCAAATTTCAGAATTCGTTCTAGTCCTAATTTGCACAGAGAAGGCCGTAAAATATTTCGATATTTCTGATCGTTGCCGAGAATTGCCGAGGTGCCATCAGAGATCTCAGAGGTGAAAAAAGCTGTCCTTCACCTTGCCACCACCATGTCTACCCCGTGAGGCCAGTTGACCTTGCCAGTGTCTGGAATAAAGGATGCCGGGTGCCGCCACTCCCATCACATCACAAATATCATCCAGCTTGTCATCCTTGTGGACACCAAAGGGGTGACCCTCCGAGTCATCGACTTCAAGTTCAAGTCTTCGAAAGCTTCCGGTCACATTCATTCATCTCATCTATCAGTCATAGAACTGATTCTTTTTTGACTGCAGTTGTTGATGCCCCATTCTCTAGACACCCTCCCCGATGTCGACAAGACTCCTTCAGCAATTTGAGGAGACCTTAGCACGGCTATAGTAGTAATTCGAGACGAGTTGGCCAGTGGGACACCGCATATCATCCTTTGGATTGGGGCAATTATCCGGGAGATTGTAGAGCATCTTTGAACAACCTATGAGTTATAATTGGCGCTGGAATGAAACTGAAAAAAAAAATGTTGAGAATTTCGCGAAACAAAATCCCCTTCACTGCGTTCCGGGCCCGGCTACACTTAGTCAGCGCGGCTGAGTCTGGCTGATTGCGGCTCACTACACTGACACGGGTACGTAAGTGTACATCAGGAAAAAACGGCTTGAGTACGTCGCGCTCCATAGCCCAAATACCTGTAGTAACCCCGTAGACAAGTCCCCCTTATGGTAGTCGCCGGTAGCCGCGTGCCAAGATCTGATAGCATCTCGTAGCCATCATACTGATCTCCGTAGCTGTCCGTAGCACCCTAGGAGCACCCAATACTAGCGAGCTACCAGGGCTATCAAAGGTATTGGGATCCTTGTATCTTCAAGCGCCAACATGGTAGATGAGGAAAATAATAATATTTGGAAAATACGGTGAAATTGTTGTACTACTGCTCGTTCTCACCCTCGTTCTCGCTGTCAGTCTCACCCGTTCTACCGGCCAACTCCTGGCGCAAAAGCTCTTCGCGGTTCAGGCTGATGTGGCTTTGCCCGGTGGGTCTCGCGGCCAACCCGAGAGTGCGGCTTGAAAAAAAAAACAATGATTGAGATGGAGAGATCAGATGGGTGTAGAAGACGTACGATGCGCGGGTGTACCATTTGCCTCGGAGCTTGAGCACGACATCCTCGTTCAGGTCGGCCCAGCGCTGAAGGTCGCTGAGGTGAGTGTTGTAGTCATCGATAACGTCCTTCTCCTGGAACTCGGCGCCGATGAATTGACCAGTAGACCATTCCTTGGCACAGTGGTGAACCTAGTAGGTTACAGGTGAGCCACCAACAGCTAGATTATGAGTAAGAGACATACTGCAATAAACTCAAGCGCGGCAGTCGGAAGTGGGTATGGATTGAAGTGGGAGGCGAAGATGGCGCCCAAAGCCTTCTTGTTCTTGAAGACCACGGCGCGACGGATGTCGACAAAGATGGCATTTTCTGCGAAGCCTGTACAAGTTTTGACGTCCTAGAGACGATTAGTTCATGCCGTAGTCGAAGGAATAACACAAACTTTGTAATGAAATGCGGCATCCTCACAGAGCGCAGTGGACAAGTCCCGATTAGCTTTGGTTGCCGCCGTCGACGTTGATGTACGATTGAAGTTGTAGTGCGACGCAAAAAGATTGCGGCACGCCGTAACGATCTGGGAACGAATATGAGACCCTCGCTTCTGGATCTGGGGGGAGGATGAATAGTGAGGGGTAGTGCACAATGGATTTCAGTAGTGGAGAGCACGCACCAATTTCATCATCCGATCCGTGATACTGAAATGCTCGTGGGCCGCACGGCATGCACTCCGGAAGCACTCCTTGGCCCACAGGACTTGGAGGCCAACGTCGGGGAAGGGGTTCTTGGTCAGTATCCTCACCGTGTACTCGAGCATTGCCCGGAGGAGCAGCGCGCGCACAACGGGCTCGTAGTCCGCGGCCTTTGGTTTCCCCCCAGACGTATACCCCTCGGCGAACTGTGGCTCTTGTCGCACGCGCTTGGGGGGTGGGGGCGGCGGCGGGGAAGACTGTTGTGGCCGCTTGCGCGACGATGTGGATGACTGCACCGGACGCCCGCGGCCGCTGGAGGGAGAGGGGGAGGACGAGCGGTGGGTTTCAAGCTGGTTGCCATCGTGATCGCGATCGGGGGAATGGCCGGCGTCGGCGTCGTCGAAGGCCATGCTGCCGCCGTTCGTGAGTGGAGAGTCGGGTACATCGAGGTCCATGTCGGCTGAAGGGGACTCGGAAGGTTGTTCAGGCAGGGCCAGAAAGGCGCGCGACGAAGTCTGGGGAGGACCTTTGATCTTCTTCACCTTGTGTGCGACGACGGCCGGCCGGGGTGGACCAAGGGGGAGTGGAGGTAAGGACTTGATCTGTGCAGTAGGCATTATTCATGTGTAGATGGTATGAAAAGAGGAGAAAGAACAGCGCACTGATGAATGGAAGGAGATATCATTTTCACCGTCGGACACCTCCTCGCTTTCTAAGTCGTCGTCCTTTGGGGCTGGAGCAGAGGAGCGGTCCCTCTGGTCCTTCTTGAGTTGTCGTTTTGTCTTCTCGATGGCCTGTTGCAACTTGGCGGCCTTGAGCTCCATGGACTCCAGATTTTCCTTGTCTGCGCGCGACGTCAGCCCCGATATTGAGTGAAGTGGATACATACTGTTGAGGTTTTGCTTGGCGGAAGGGGCACGTTCACGCTCAGTGCGGGTACGACTTAGCAGCGTGATGTTGCCAGAGAGGTCGTCACCAGAACGGCGAGGAGGCTTCTCTAGAGGGATTCACGGTTATAATGGCTCAAGCAATAACGAGAGGCCCACCTTTAGGCCTGGCTGGTCCTGCTTCCTGCTCGTCGTCGCTTGAGTCTGGGACTCTAGTGGGCTTGGGCGCCATGATGGTAGTGGTAAGAGGAAGAGTGTGGAGTAAACAAACGAGTCAACAAACGTGTGTTTGTTGCCGCATCTTCACGGGATCGCGCAATCACGCGCCGTTGCGAGGCACGGACCTGAATTTGCAAATTGAATATGACGATTAATCCCCGTTTTACCGGTGCAGCACAGACCGCCATGGCTTTTACTTGCCAATACTGTACCGTGGAACGCCCCACTGCTCAGGGCCTCCGGTCGCATTTAGCGCAATCCAAACCTTGCCGGAAAAAACATTTTGAAGAGTACGCTGCGGAAAGCTCTGAGTCTGAGTCCGACAACGATAATCTGGACGCACCAATACCTAATATTGGGCCGGAGGATTCTCAGGATAGTCTGTGGTTTGAAGAAACCGAGTGGCAGAATGCCGAATCCGACGACGACACTCACCCCGGCGCTCTGGATCCCCCTCGTCTTAGTCCCGATCCGAATGATGCAAAAATTCTGCCGCCACACACCGAGGAGGCAACTCGCAGGCGAAATAAAAGGGTTACTATGGAGGAGGTAGAGGATGAAGACGCACGGTGGATCCAGCCCTTCCCTGAGCAGCACGCAGCCGGTGCTATTCTGTCGCGGTGCAAAACGGGATTTGAAGCTTATCGCGAGTTGCAGAGGCAGGCTGGGTGTGCGCCGTGGGAGCCGTTTGAAAGCGAGGACGAGTGGGAGATGGCTCACTGGCTCATGACATCTGGACTAAGTCAGAAAAAAGTCGATGGATACTTGAAACTGAAAAAGGTGCGTACCGAATCTAGCTATCATGAAATTTGAAGGAGATCCTAAAAGAGAACCAGGTTCGCGATGGCATTAAGCCCTCTTTCCACAATAACCGCGCATTCTTGCAGCGTATTGATGCGTTGCCGCATGGTCCGGAGTGGAGGTGTTACCCATTTACCCTGGTCGGCGATGAGCTCGATGCGGATGGTCAGAATAAAGAGGAGACTGTTGAGATGTGGTGTAGAGATCCGGTTGAGTGCGTGAGAGAGCTCGTGGGGAATACAGCGTTTACCCAGGCGTACGAGCCGTGCCGCATATTCAAGCGCTTTGAGGATGGGGAATACAGCAATAGGGAATTTAACGAGATGTGGACCGCCGAGTGGTGGTGGGAGATTCAGGTATTTTGACCTCCTTTAAACAAGCGTTAGAAGCTCACGCTGGAATTCAGGAACTTCTTCCAAAGGGCGCCACTCTTGTGCCGATTATTCTTGCATCTGACAAAACCCAGTTAACACGGTTCAGTGGTGATCAGCAGGCGTGGCCGGTGTACCTTACCATCGGGAATATCGACAAAGCAACACGTCGCGCACCTTCCTCCCGGGCTACAGTCCTCTTAGGTTATATCCCTGTTGCGAAGTTGGAGATTTTCAAGAAGTCAAGACGGTCGGGGGAGGCGCACCAGCTCTTCCACGAGTGCATGCGCACAATGCTGGAGTCGTTGAAGGTGGCGGGAAGAGAGGGTGTGACGATGGATTGTGCCGATGGCTTCGTGAGAAAGATGTACCTCATCTTTGCCGCCTACATTGCCGACTATCCGGAGCAATGCCTCATTTGTTGCTGCAAGGAGAACTCGTGTCCCGGCTGCCTCTGCCATCCAAAGCGCCGCGGCGATACCTGCCATTTCCGCAGCCGCGATCCCGAGGAAACTCTGCGCATACTCAGCGAACAATCGAAAGGCGAATATCCAACGGAATTTGTCGAACAGAACCTTCGCCCCATTAAACCGTTCTGGGCCCATTTACCTCACTGCAACATCTTCCGCTCCATGACCCCCGATCTGCTGCATGAACTTCACAATGGCGCATTTGGAGACCACACTGTGAAATGGTCAACGAGCGCCATCCGCGGTGGTGCCGATGAAGTCGACCAGCGCTTCCGCGCGATGACACCCCACCCATCGCTACGTCACTTCAAGAAAGGCATATCTCTCACCACGCAATGGACGGGAAAGGAGCGCAAAAATATGGAGAAGGTCTTTCTCGGTGTTCTCGCCAATGCAACCGACGACGCCGTTATCCGCGCGACTCGTGGTATTCTCGATTTCATCCATTATGCGCACTTCGAGACCCACTGCGATGAATCTCTGGTCCAGTTGGATGCTGCGTGGCTCGCCTTCCACGATAACAAATACATCTTTGAAGATCTGGAAATCCGCGAGCATTTCAATATCAGCAAAATTCACAAACTCAAACATTACGTCGATTCCATTCGTTCGCGCGGGACCACCGACGGTTTCAACAGTGAGGGAACAGAACGCCTTCACATTGACCTTGCCAAGGTCGCGTACAATGCCAGCAACAAGAGGGCTTACACGCGCCAAATGACCGTGTGGCTGAGGCGGCAGGAAGCTGTCCACAAATTCGGTACCTATCTCCAGTGGGCGGTGCCGGGATACACTGCGCCAACGAATAGTGGTGGTGATATTGACGCGGTCGAGGAAGAAGATGATGAACATGAGCCGGAGCCAACTACCCCTGACTCTGACACCGAGGACTCAGACGACGAGGGGGAAGTCGAAGAACTCTCACCGGCCTTCACCGTTGCCAAAACACCTGGGTTTCCCACCGTAACCGTAGCGGCCATTCAGGCTGATTTCCATGCCCCCGACTTTATTCGAAATCTGGGCCGCTTCCTTCAAACAAAAGGAATCACCCCTCGCCTCCAGCCCGCTCTCAATACCACATTCCCCCTTTACAAACGACTCTCCTTTACTCTCGCACAAATTCCGGAGGTTGGATCAACCAACGTACGGGACACGGTCCGTGCAGTTCGCAGCGAGCGCTCAAGAATCACTCCCAAGGGCATAATCCCGGCCAAACCTGGACAGTTTGACACGGTCCTTGTTCGGGTACAGCCTAGAGGAGTGAACGAGACCCCGACTGATGGTGGGTTCCTATAAAACTTTGGTTACTGTTCTAAAAAATCGGAATAGGTCTCTGTGTTGCTCGCGTCCGTGTCATCTTTCGCATACCGGATGATTTCGGCCAGTACCCCGACCCGGTCGCGTACGTTGATTGGTTCAAACCACTGAATCAACCAGTCGTCGGATTGGGATTGCATCAAGTTTCGCTCTCTACACGAAACAATCGGCAGAACTCATCTATTATTCCCGTTACCGACATTGCGCGCTCATGCCACCTAATTCCAGTCTTCGGCAAAATTGCCAACCGTAGCTGGGAATCGGGGACGGTCCTGGATCAGTGCAAATCATTTTATCTCAACCCCTACCTCCGGCACCATGATTTCTTTCTTTTTCGATACTTAGTGGCTATTCATGCAGCCAGAAAAAATGCAGAGGAGCGTAGGGTTCGAATACGCCTGCTGGGTCGGGCCGGACGTTGAACCTGTGGTATTTATATAATAATACATGTATTGACTTTTACTTTCAGAGTTTCTGCATTCGGTTTAATACTGGGAATCACTATGGATACGTGCTCCCTCGCAGGTAAGCCCGCAAGGTCGCATAACCACAGATGCCAACTCTATGTGTACACCTTTGCAGGTAAGCCCGCAAAGATGAAGGAGTCGAGTATGATTGTCGATAGCGGTGGATACGTGCTCCCTTGCAGGTAAGCCCGCAAGGTCGCATAACCACAGCAGACGCTGACTTTATTTGTACACCTTCGCAGGTAAGCCCGCAAAGGTGGACAAGTCAGTGAGATAAAATAACAGAGGGTAGCCAGAGGAGCGCATCGCTCATTTGCCACCATGAATATTTCAGCCACAAGATTTTTCGGCGCATCGCGTACTGGACCAAGTGGAGCTCATTATGACGCCTCCTCCGTGTGCGCCCATAGTGCCTATGGTCAGGCTCAGCGGGGCACATGAAGGTGGGAAGTAGAGAAATATCCAAGTTGAAGTTGCCATTTATATAGTCTCTTTCAAAGCCACCTATGTCCTAAGTTGGACTTGAACCTGCCATTGTTTTTTTTTATATACACCAAAGCACATCAAAGCACATCAATAAGTTCACTTGGACCCTTTATCAATGCCATTCAACTTATTTATTGTTCATGGATGGGGTAATTAACACTTTGGCCTGGCACGGCCAAGGCAACTTGAACTTAACCATTTTGATAGCCCTCAAGTTGACCAACCAACGCCGGTCGTGAGTTGGTCATGAGACTATATTTTCTGGGGCCGGGTCAGATCTCATTTCTCATGGAGCCAGCACAATTGGGGACGAAGAAAACGCGTGTGAGCACCAAAAAAACGCGTGTTTGTTCACCCTTCCTGCGGGGTGACACGAAGTAATTGTTTCTCTATTGTGTCACGTGAACCGTGAAACAAATATCGATGGTAACCGGGAGCCCAAGATCTGTGATTTCTATGGGGCCGAACGGGGACTATATATTTCCTGGGGCTGGCTCTTGGAGCTACAGTCTCCTAGCTCAAGGGTACAGGAGCTACGAGGGGCTATGGAATCAACTGCGGGAGGTACGGGAGCAATCAGCTGCTATCAGGGCTTGGCGTCGATCTATCGGCGCTACTGATGCCCCAATCTGGAGCCGTGATCGACGTACCAAAAACGTTTTTCCTGATGTAGCCGGCTACACTGGGCCGCAATCAGCCAGACTCAGCCGCGCTGACTAAGTGTAGCCGGGCCCGGAACGCAGTGCTTGGCTTGCGGAGTCAATTTTATTTTCTAGACGGTGTAAAGGAGGTCTTAGGGTTACCCAGAGGAACTACCAAGATCGTACACTTCGTCTATTCTTTCTTTGCATCAAATGGAGCCAACTTCCATCCGAAGCAAGCGCGAAATCTCGGGAACAAGAAGGTGGTATCCGAACGGGGGCACAGATTTATGCTCCAGCCGGCTTTTTAAGTACCTTTATCCTTGTTGATTTACCAAGATCACTGTAAAATGATGTAAAATGCGGAAAGCTCCGGATTCTGTGCGGCATCCGAATTGAGCAATCAACAGGTTTGATCACCGGTCGAACATCGGTTAATCCACTTTGGTCGCACTCGACGTCGAGTATTACACGGGAAAGAGACGTTAGCGTGAACTCATATTCAGCTTCAAACAATTTGCCTATAGCCTCGAGGAAGTGCCATTTTGAACTGTTGAAGGGTTTGTTTTGGCCAGTTGGACAGGTGAGTTTTGGCCAGTTGGACAAGAGTAATTTTTGGCCATTCGGCCATATCCATTTTGTCCGATTGGTTGTATCTGCTACTTTTGTACAACCGGACAAAATGTCTGTGATCATTTAGTCCATTCGCGCGCTTTTGATTCCTTAGTTGATCCGATATCATTCAGTCACAAAGTTAGGGGTTACATCGTCTGTCCTCTGCCTCGATGTCTCTGACAATTGAAGTGTCGTATACTGCAGAAGATGTGTAAGTGCTGAGCCCCCCCCCCCCCCCCCCCCCCCCGGAGTCTTCTGCCTAACCAGACTCTAGAAATGTACTCAAGCCCAAACTGATTGCCCTCGTGCAGCGTCAAGTCAGCAAATGGCCGGGTGGAGACTTTAAGCCGAGAAACAAGAAATTGACTGTGGCCATGCTTCAAGAGGTTCTGCTGAATCCTAGCTATGGCTTTACTAAGCAAGTTACGGAGTCTTCGCCGCCACTGTCACCACCGCCAGATGACTCTCGGGATGGTATCAATTAATTCTTCCTCCTTAGACTGCGCGCTAACTGTCATCAGGATCGATGCAGGGCTCAGCTCATTCACCGGTAATTGATGTTTGTTTTATTCTGGTCTACTCCTTATACAAAAACTTTCAGGACCCCGAATTCGAGGAGGAATGGGTCGAATTGCTCATAGAAGATACTCGAACATCATCCAAGACGATCCAACCCGTATGTCTCTGGGTGTGTGACAATCTTGGCTGCAAAGAAGGGGAATGGCGCGCAGATTCAAAGGACCTACTGTTGGAATTGCAAACAAGTATTTCTCCGCTTGCGGGTATGTTGTTCCCTGTGCGAGGTAAATCATTGACTGAACTCAATTTAGGATCATTTAAACTGGGATATCAATCCAGTGTTCATCCTGACTATCGAATTTATTTCATCAAAGTCACCACCGAAACACCCTGGAATGAGACTGTGGCTTCCGTTCCATGTGTTACAATTCCCGCCACAAATACTCTCAAGATTTTTGTTGAACCCGTTCGCACCCATATTTTCTTTCGGTCTACTAAACAATAACCAACTCAAATTCAGGCGGAGACTGATCCTGGCACTTTCAATTCCTCCGACCCCACCATCAAGCCTCTCGAAGTCGCACGCCATCGAGCCAACACATTGGATGTATCTGGGTCCTCGATCCCGAGCGCAAACACCGACATCGAGTGGTTGAAGAAAGAGATTAAAACTTTGGAGGGATATGCTCACTTTACCCAGCATCGTCACAAGGTCCAGCAAAATGTGGGTGTCATAGAGTCTTGGCGATTCATTGCGCTCGTGTCTAAGACGTACAGTGGAAAGTTGTCCCACGTTCCCGTAGGCATCATTTTATTTTCGAACCCGTATGATTTTAATTCTTCCGCTAGGGTCGCAGCGGCCGTCTGAGGAAAATCAAGAAGTCCAGTATGCATAAGGCGTTGGGACTGAGCTCGTCTGCCTTCACTCAAGCAGAGAATGCTGTGCGTATTCTCAACATCTACGGCGAAGGTGGCTCCAAACCGGCACAAGAGGTGATAGCCGAGACCGAGATTCGGTTGGAGAAACCAGAGGGCGCTAAAGTTCTATACCCCTTCTTGGTTGAGTGGGAGAAGGACAACAGCTAGAACTTGTTTTTGTACATCCAATATGTTTCTTCATTTCAGTGATGTCAATATCGGGGCCCACCACCCACCATGAATTTTTTATCCCACGCCTTGGGGCATGCATATAGTTCATGTAAGAGAGACCATTGAACAGGTTTGACGTCTCCAATGCACTGCAACCTTGTACCTTACATCCAAATACATATTCTACCACCCACTTAAATTACAACGAGGCAAGTCTTTTGCTTCACTGACTTTCTGTGCTTAATTTGCTCATAGGTATCAATTCAGGTCCAAATATAATAATCACTGCAGCAGGCCCTCACCATAATGTAGTATAGGAACAATTCCAGCAGTATGAAAGGCCAAATACGGCCAGTGCACGCAAGAACTGCATCTTTGTTCTGGCGGGACGTGGTCACGTGTCCGCATTTTACCGTAAAACAGCATCATTTTACGGTAAAATGATTGGAATTAAGTACTTAGGAGCTTTAAGACACCTTATTTCGACCTTTTCACACTGTACCATGACTATCCATGCAGTTTTTCACAAATCTTTTGCTTGCAAAGTGTTTTTGTGAGTCCTCAGAGCAGTACACCCAAGGTTAGAGCCCCTCCGAGACATGTAGGCATTTTAATCCAGCTGCTGATTCTGCCTGATCCCCGAGGTTTTTGGTCCGCAGGTCCAACACTGCTGTCCTCGATTTGAATGCCCCAACTGAACTTGAATGAGAGAACATGAGAATTAGAATGAAAGAATTGTTTTACTCTGCATAGGTCTGAACCATTTTTCACAAACAGGAACGAAGTGACTGTTTGTGCTCAGTTCACCGAGAATGTCCCCATCAATTGCACGTGCTGATACATTTGTCATTCTGCTGACGTCTTTCCGTCCATCTTCCCACCTTCCCTCATGCACATCGACCATCCTGCACGAAAGCACCGTTTAGAGGACGACTGTGATCCTTCTCCACCACCAAAACGAAGTCGCAACGCTGCGCCATCGCCTCGAATCGACCCCGTTGCCAGTGGTCAGTGTTTTGGCTGTATTATAAGTAGTCGTCTGTCGTCTTCAAGTTACTCATTGCTTTTGATTTTAGGTCGAAGCACTGTTTCTCAATACTCTCACTATTTAACAAATGAGCAGAAAAACCACACACTGCGACACATGCTGCAAAGCTGTTTAAGTGATCCTTCTTTATCTATGTCCGCGCTGTCTGCCGTAGCACGCGAACACGAAATCAAGGCCGGAATACAGAAGACCCTTGTCCTCTCAGCTTTGGCGGTACACTCTTGCAGCTGGTCATGCTTAGTTCGCTCAGCGGATGCTCAAGCCGCTGGACAACTCCTTACCGACCAGGTGCTCATTCCTCCGAACCGTATCCAAGACCTGCTTCCTCAGGGAAACAATATTCGCACCCTGGCACGAAAACATCGGCGCGAGAAAGCCTCGCAACATATCACCGAAGTGGCTGAGACTGAACGCGTCCAATGCGCTGCTAATTGGCCCCAAGTTCTGTCCGATACATTCTGACTCAGGTGCGTTGATATGCTCTTTCGTTTGAGGTCACGTTCCTCATATATCACAGATTATGCAGGAACATCGTGCTCAGACGACAGCTGCCGCTCTTTCGCGCAGTCCCTGCTCCTTCTGTCACCGCAACGAATTGGTGCGAAACTTGAAATTTTGGAACTTGTCTCACCTCGACATCACTCTCCTCGAAAGAGCCGTCGTTACTCTTCGTACACACTATAACCAGCCGAATATCAAATCTCATACGCTCCACAATGATATGTATCAGGCTTGTCCCACCTGTGCGAGATGTGTCAAAGGCGGAAAATTTACAAAGGTCCCACTATACAGTTGCGCCAATGGCTGCTGGATTGGGCCTATGCCTGAGGCTCTATCTCGCCTGAGCTATGCCGAAGAACTGGTTATTGCGCGAGCACACACCACCAAATGCTGGGCGAAAATCAATGCTGGGACCAGCCATCGTGTCCTCCAGCAGCGATCAGCATCTGGCAATGTCTGCATTCATCCACACGAGGTATCAACTATTGCTACTACTCTGCCCCGGCCCATGTCGGCACTTTACGACGAGATCGTCGTCATTTTCGTGTCAGATGAGCAGGAAGCAACCGCGGAGATGTTTAAACGCACCCCGTTTCTTGTTCGTCGGGGTCACATTTTGCGGGCACTCAATTGGCTCAAGGCCAATAATCCGTTGTATCACGAGATAACCATTGACCTCGTTGCCCTTGCGGAATATCCCGCGGACGATGATGGCCGTGTGCCCTTTCCCGTACAATGCCAAAGCCCTAACGACACCATTCGTGGACAAAGCGCAACTTATTCTGGCCATGGAATAGATACCACGGAGGCTATATTTGCCGAAAATTCCGATTTTGACGGCCAGATCCCGCTCTCGCTGTCGGGCACGTTCGATGTCGACAACACAAAAACATCGTTGAATGATCGAAAAATTGCAGCTCTGCGCCGACTCAAAGCAGATGGTGCCTTCGTTAAATCCCCAACATCCTCGGAAACACTGTCTACTCGTCATAATCCTGACGTTTATGGGATGCTGTGGCCCACTCTTTTTCCATACGGCATTGGGATGTTTGATGATCCCATCCGTCTTCGGAAAGATTTGGGCTTGAAACCAATTGCATTAAAATCGCATGTCAAACACCTCCTGCAGCTTGCAGATCGTCGTTTCCAAACCCACATATCCTTTCCATTTGCCATGCATAATATACAGATGATTCGGAAATCCTCTTTTCAATCCCGACTCGCTGTCCGTCGTGCATGGTGGCCTAACGCTATGTCTGCTATGTCCAAAATTGATGACAATACATTGGCCAGCCTCTCGGCTGCAATGGCGGCGAAGAAAGCTCGAAAAGATTTCTCCAAATACATCCCGACAACTCCAGCTGAATCGGCGGTGTTCGAGCTCCTACGATATGTTGACTATGTCAGTGATCATATTGAAGGCTCCACTGCAGAAATCCTCGACATGCGCGAAGAAATCCACGCTATCAGCCGTTCGACAGGAACCTTATCAATTTTCTTCACGCTCAATACTGCAGACACGTACAATCCGCTGTCTGTGTTTACTGCCGGAAGTAACATCGATCTCGAAGCCATGTTCAACAATCCCGATTCCCGTTTCACTTCATTTGACCGAGCCCGACAGCTCGCAGCGAACCCTATAGCTGGGGCAGAATTCTTCAAATTGATGGTCGACCAGTTTACGAGCACCTTCCTGGGATTCGAACGAGACTGCAAGCAAGGTGTCTTTGGTCGGGTGAAACATTATTACGGTGTTTTTGAAGCACAGAACCGTGGTTCCCTTCACCTTCATATTCTCATCTGGCTTGAAGGTGAGATTTTTGCTGTCTGCTTAGTGCCGGCATTCTAACATCAAATGCAGGTGCACTTTCCCCCAAGCTCATTCATGAGCGTGCAATGACCGACGAAAGCTTCAAACGCCAGCTCTTCCTTTGGCTGGAAAGTGTAATTAAACATGAACTCCCGTTGGATACATCTTCCCTTGCCTCAGAATCCAAAGCACGGCAGAAACAATGCCTACTCGGACGTCCTCCTCATCCTGACGACCCAGACTTCCTCTCCATTTGGCCCCAATTCCTCCGGGAAGTTCTTGATGCATCCGGGCATGTCCATAAACACAATGACACATGCTTCAAAAAAACTCCATTCTCTATGCTATCCCTCGAGCCAAATGATCGTGATCGTCTTTGCCGCTTCAACTATCCGAGTCCCCTAGTGCCTGAATCATTGATGGACGATAATGGCAAAATCTCGTTGAAACGTCTCAATGAGAATGTCGTAGGTTATAATCCGACCATCAGCGGTTCATTCCAATGCAATACAGATGCCAAATTCGTTGGATCAGGTCCATTCGCTATGGCGCTGGCCATATATATGAGCCATTACGCCGCGAAATCCACTCTAGACTCAGCGTTGATTATGAGCGCACTTGCTGCCGCAATGAAATCCCTCCAATCCAATAATACCACGCTGGATAGTCCCGCCGTCTCGGAAGACGAAGAACGGTGTCGGAAGCTGCTGTTGAAGACTTTGAACCAAATCAACGGACGCCGGGAGCTCTCTGGCCAACAAGTAGCATGCGCTCTTCTCGGTATCTCGAACCACGTAACCGATGCTCATTTTGCGGTGTTTCATTGGTCAAAATTACTTACGTGGGCTTCTCCGACTGCTTTCCCAATGTATCAGAGACGCAAGCCGGATGAAATCTTGCTTGACCAGCCGCCAATGTTCTTCCTTTATTCTTTGCCCCCGATTTCATTGATTTTGATTTTTTTTCAAGGTCCGGTCCAGATGAAAATGCAGATGAGGAAGAAGAGGACTCAATAGCCCCGGAAGATGAGATTGACAAGTAAGTTGAGATTGCTTATTTTTGCCCTTGCGGTATTGTTGATCATCCTTGCACTTACAGCGCTAATCGTCGGGAAGACGATGAGGAACATGATATTATTGATCTTACAGACTCCTTAGTTATCCTCAACGAACATTCTACGCCTCCCCTCAACTCACTCGTATATGATATCCTCTTTCGGCCTGCCGAGTTGGAGGATGTTGCGATGTGGGACCAATTTAGCATCTACGAAAAAGTCGCAATGCCCAAGACGCAGAGCAAGGAGAGTCTGGATGTAGAAGAAACAGATATTGAAGATGAAACTGGTGCGTCATTTGTTTTTCAGCCGTCTCCCGTTACTCACGGATTCTTAGTATCTGCGCCGCGTAACGAGTTTCACTTCACAATTGGTCATCCACAAAAATCAACTCACATCCTTCGGAAACGTCGAATAGTCCACATCCCAGTCCTGTCTGGAACACCAATCCCCCGCCGCGATATTGACGACCAAGCAGAAAAATATGCTGTGGTCATGCTTGCGCTCTTCCGCCCGTGGAACCGGTCTGCTGCAAATCCCTTACGAGCCGTAGGGATTTCGTGGAAGGACACATTGGATGATCTTCTACTGGTACTTCCCCGCAATACACTTGATATTATCGACCACATGCAAGAAGAATGGGAATGCCGCTTAGCCGCTGATGACTTCTCAGCGGAGTACAAAGCTCGCATGGCGAGTTTTGGCGCCACAAACAATATTTCCACCCAGCTTGATACTGCGAACGAGCTGGCAAGAGATCTTGATTGGCAGCTGGGTCAAGAGGAGGAGAATCTCGGTCGAGATTACAATCCTGAACTCCCAGACGAAAATGATTTTGAGGAATTCTCTGAAACATGCGGAACACGGACACAATTAGCAACCGATGCCGCCATCGCATTGGCCACCGCGGCTAAATTCTACCACGTCCAAGGATCACCTGAAAGGTTCTCCGATGTTCTGCATGGTCAAGCCACTGAATCCCAAGATGGTGCGGCCCATGTCAAGGCCAGTATGGCGGCCCTCCTGATAGCGGAGGAGAAAGCTGCAGCCTTGGAAAACCGTGCTCATCAAAGTAGCTGTTACACTTTTCTTGAAGCCCGCTATCAGCTAATTCTTGTGTATAGGCGAACGATCCGGACGCGCAAATAATTCCCGGCACCAGTCCAACCTCCATCACCCTCCTCTACAGCCTCGACTCTCCACCCTCGCACAGGAGAAAGAACTGGCGCGACGACGTATCTTGAACCTGCCTAGGGGTGATGAGACATACTGGAACGAGTTGGTGGAATGGAGGAAAACCGCAATAGCAGTTATCGGCAAGTTTACCTTGAACAAGAAGCAAAGATTGGCTTTCTTGTTAAAGGTCAATGCCCGCATGACACACCTTGCTGCGAACACCGAGCGTCCACCCTTTCGTCTTATTATTGGTGGCCCGGGTGGTACCGGAAAGTCGCATATTTACAATGCTCTCAAAGCATTCTACGAGGAAGTCAACCTACTTCCCGAACTGAACTTTACGGCTCCCACCGGAGTGTCTGCTAGTAATATCCGCGGATCCACTGTTCACCACGAACTTTCTCTCCGGACAAGCTATACCATATTAACGAAGAACAATTCTGCACCGCTTCAGGCCCTCATCGACAGATTGGAATCGACTCGCACGCTCATCATTGATGAGTTTTTCTTCCTTGGATGTGCAGATTTCGAGAAAATATCCCGTAATGTCAACCTTGCTCGTGGGTGCACCGACGATCCCTTTGGAAATCTCGACCTCATCCTTTCCGGGGACGAGTATCAGCTTACAGGTCCCAGAGCTGTAACTCTATTCGACAACCGGCATGTTTCTCTTCATAAAGATAACTGCAATCTTCAAGCCTTGAGTGCAGACGTCCGTAGAAACCTCACAGCGATCAAAAACTACTGGACAATCGAGAACTGTGTTGTCCTCGATGAGGTTGTTCGCCAACGGCACCCACGTTTTGTTGCACTACTTAATCGTCTTCGCCGTGGAATGTGCACTATATTGGGCGACGATAACGACCTCGACTTCCTGAAGAAGTACCAGCTTGGCTCCGCCGGATGCACAGTCGACCCAGAATTTTCGAACATCATGAAATGGCTGCATACCCCAGAAAGCGCTGCACCGCTCATTTCCTACACAAATTCCGTCCGCAACTCTCATAACTGGATCATGACCCAAGCATTTGCTAAGGCCACAGGCCAAGAATTCGGGGTATACTATGCTGAAGACAGTATGGGAACCGGGAAAAATCGCACTGTTCTCCGCGCACGAAATGCTCGTGATGCATGGAACACGCCGATAAAATCCCTTGCCCACGATCTTAGCGGACGGCTGCCACTGGTTATAGGCATGCCAATCTTTGTGGTCGACAATATTGCAGTTGAGCTCGGAATTGCAAACGGCAGCGGAGGTACTTTGATTAACATCGACTTTGAACGACGTGAAGGACGCCGCTACGCCATATCCGCAGAGGTCGAGATACCTCTCTACACGTCTTCTGATCCCAACGCAATTTTCCCTCATCGAGTTGTTCTTCCCCTTGCAGCAAAATCCATTCAATACTCAAAGGGGAAGGGGAAAAAACTGTACTCTGCGCGTCGGCGCCAACTTCCCTTAATCCCAGGCTTCAGTTTCACGTCCCATAACTCACAGAGTCGATCGCTAATTGCAGCCACAATCCACCTAGAGAGCTGTGCGACAATTGCCGCGTCATATGTCATGTTATCGAGGATTAAATGTGGTGGAGACGAGCTTGCCGGTCTTGCTATTCTTGGTGAAGTAACAGCAGCAAAAATACAAAATCATGCTCCACAGGAGGTCAGGAACGAAGAAACTCGACTGAAACATCTTGCGAGTGCCACGTTGGAAAGAGCAAAGGAGGACTTGAAGTGGTATCTGGATTTGACTGGAGATGTCTTCGACTAGGAGCCCATGGTACATTAATAACACAGTCTTGTCCTGTTCTATCATAGAACCTGCTAGACTTGATGGTGTGCAACCAAGAGGTTTGGTAAAAGATGCGGATCCGCAAAATTGTGCAGGATGAAGGACAAACTTGGAGCAGTTGTTCAAACTCTGTAATAACATGGGCGGGTGCGGAATGTAGGAGGGGGGAGAAGAGATCCTGGCGAAAATGGACGGACGTGGAGAAGGGGAGAAGGTGGAGGGGAGGAAAGGGGATTGAAGGTCAAAGCGGAGTGTATCTAACCGTGTACGTGGGGAATATGCATAGACGAGAAGAGCAAAGAATGAAGAGAACGCACCCGCACCCTTCCACTTCCCCCAGCTGCACGAATATCTCCCCCGTCGACCCCGGCAGATACGCGGGCTCCTCCTCCCCTGCAGCCGTGGGGACGAGCCGCGCGATGAGCAGCACCTCGACGTGCTGCAGAGGAAGGAGCGCGAGCTTGAGCGCGTTGAGGTGATAGTGTTACCGCTCCCGCCTTGGCCGGGAGGAGAGCCGATACCAAGCCGTTAGCACCAGGCGGAGAGCCCGAGCGGAAGCCGTTGGGTATCGGCGGGGGCGCGTTGGCGAAGTGCGACTGCGATTGCGCCTGCGCCTGCGCCTGCGCCTGCTGCATCTCCTGTTGGAGCTAGTGGTGATACGTTAATGCGCCGCCCCCGCCTCCCCCGCTCGGACCCGCCCCGTAGTTGCCGACGCCGTCGCCACCAGGGTCGGACTCGACGTCCGAGTCGACGCCGGGGGAGCGTACCCGCCGCCGCTGTCGTACCCCGCGTCGTAGGGGTTTGCACCGTAGGAGGGGGAGGAGGGCCCGGCGTGCGCGTTGTACGCATTGGTGTTCGCGTACGGGGACATACGACTAGCGGCCAGCGCGAGCATGGAGGCAGACACGGCGCTGGGGCGGCGGGTGCGCGAGCGCAAGGGCGCTCTGGAGCTAGGGGAGATTGAGTTTGCGGGCTCGAGGGCCCGCGGATGGATCGCACGACGGTTGAACTGCATGCCAGAGGATGCTCTCTTCGCGGAACGTGGTCGGTGTGTAGAGGCATTGGAATTCTGGTGGGGCATGAATAAATTGTTTACGAGTTGGCCGAAGCTTTGATGAGGGCACCGAGCTTGTCGGTCGAATCGTCCTCGCTGCGCATGACGCCGCCGTCGACGGTGATACTAGGATGAACCGGCGGCGGAGGGACGGGCATCACCGTGAGGATCATCCATTCTGGGTAGGTGTACTCGTCGGAGAGCCCGAGCAGATTGAGATCCGAGTCGGTCATCTTTTTGAAAGTCGTGTAAATGTCTGAAGGGCTGAAGAGACGTTTTTCAGGCTGGATCGACTTCATCTCCTGTAGCTGTCGTCAAGTATAGCATCGGGAACTGGACAAGGTACAGACATCATCGTCATCCTTCGGCTTGTTGTACTGAGTACGAAGTGCGGCTGCGCGCAGGCTTCCGCGAGAAAATATATATATAAGAAGAAAAAAAAACATGCACAGTGAGCATGAACCACTCCAAATGAAGTAGATAGACAACATATACTCCGAGATCTCAGGCGTGAGCAGTTGGTGAGTCGGGGGCCAATGGAAACTTGAACTTGAAGCAGCGGGCTATGAATGGTAACGAATTCAGGACTCCCCCACCCCGACCTTGTCCAGAGCCGCAGTGTGGCAATCCCTCATCAATTCCCGAACACAGGCGCATAGAATAACGGTGAAAAAGCGAAGACGTTGAGGCAGACGAAAAATTCGACATGGTGGGGGAAAGGAAGGACGATTTGTTTGTTGGTGCTGTTAGCCGGCTTGGCTTGGCCAGCCAAAAAACGGCTTGACTTGCCGACGTCAGAATCTGCCGCTGCTGCCGACGCTCACGAGCAACTCACGTGGGCGCAGGACGCGCCAAAATTTGGAGATTGAACTTCATTGAAAGATGATAAGGAAAATGTAAAGTCTGATTTATCATACCACTCTAGCTCCTCTTCTCGAGCTGCAGGTGTTTTAAGCCTTAAATAGCCGGGAGCATGGCATTCCAAATGAAATAGTGTTCGGAAAATAAGGATTGATCGGAAATGGACTACGGAAAAACGTTATCGACCAAGCTACTTACTTCCATTTTAATCCTTACATTGACGTCGACACCTTTTCTCGAGATAGACTTGGATTTTTTTCGTGGTCACTTGAAGTAACGTCACACCGAGTGCGTTGAACAGAGTGTTAGACAGATGACATCATCTAACACTCCGTTTAACGCACTATGTACAGCCACCCCCTAGTGGGCAGCGGGCTCTCAACATTTGCCCTATGTTCGTTTTCCGTGTCCTTCGGGGACCGTGAATCAGAACATAGGGAACGAGGAGACCCCAGCGCTAGGATTTCCGATCAGGTAACGAGATTCCTGTGACCGCGGCGGGGCCGGTCACAGACCTGGGTGACCGCATTGAGACCTAGGATACATAGGGGTATTTCCATATCCAATCCCTCTCCCTTTCCTGTACCAGCACTGTGTCCTTTGTATTTCTCTACGCCTTTCAGCTCGCCCAATGGACGTCTCTGAGTCCGTTATTGATCCGGCGCTTCTCGAAGCAAGCGAGAACGACAGGCGGGGTCCCACGACCGATGGGGCTATTCCCTCTTCATTTACTTCTACCTCGCTGAATCCGCCCCGTCCACCGTCGGCCCTACGAACGCGTACATTCACCAAAGAAGATATCCAATCATGGGCAGCTTCTAATTACGCACCTCGACGCGACGCTAACGAGTCGCGCGCGGAATACGAGCGGCGACTGTAATTTTATTCCACCTCCACGCTGCGTCGCTTTCTAATTTATTTTATAGCACACTCGTAACGCGCAAGACCCCTCTTGCCGAAGCATGCAACAAGCTCTCTGTCAACGCACCAAAGAGTGCAACCCTTGAGAGGCTTCGCAGCGAGCTTGCAAAATATTGGTGCGTCGTCTGACCTTCTTCTTTTGCGCGCTAATTTAAAATCCATCTCTAAGGTTCACACAAGCGCGCAGCCGTCCGAACGCCACGTCCCAGAGTAATGCGCCATCTCTGCCGTCTCGCCAGCATCCAGGAGACGTCCTCAACTTCTATCCCCCTGCTGAACCGCTGCAATTCGCACCGCCGCCGGGAATTCTGCCAACTGTATCTTCTACTGCCCGGGGAGAGTTCCGGGGAGCTGTTCCTCTATTCCACCTAGCTCCCTCCACCACACGTTCGACTCGGGACCCCACAGGCGACACCAGCTCCGCGCTGCGCACTGAAGCGCGAACACAACGCCGAAGGCGGTCATCGCGTCCCTCTCGCCCCTCGACCTCCGTCCCCAATGTGCCCACAGCAGGCCCCTCGCGCTCTGGGACTCCTCCGTCCTCGTCTCCATCCCCAGTACGGCGTCCGTCCCGCGTCCGTGCCCCACGCGGTACATCAAGCAGCGAAGATGAAGAAGAAGAGGAAGAAGTGGATAGTGATGCCGACGACTTGATTAAGCAATACGGCGTCGAGGGAGCCAATGCTGAAGAGATTCTTGGCTACGACGATGAAGACGACGAGGATGGGAGTGACGATGACGATGAGGGAGCGAGTACCAGTGACGAAGAGGCAGCACATGCAGCATTCAAGCAGACGACTCGCGTGCAAGCTGTACGTCGCGCTGAAGGGAACCGGCGCATAGGCGGGATCAGAACACAGAAGGCGGTTGTAAAGGACTTCAATGTAAGTACCATTCGTTTCGTACTCTCTTGGGCGAGCCCTGACGGGAATCTTGATGTAGGAATGGCAAAGTATGGCACGGAAGCAGGGCGACATAAAGGACACCATAATCGACGAGCACGCCATCCTGCTTTATATCCAGTACTCTGCAGAGCGCGAGAAGAAAACGCGACGGGGAGCGCCCATTCCCGGATCGCGGCTTGGTGCGGTATGTTTTCTTCTTTCAATTTTTCCTGCAGGCTTATGCGAAATCTAGTCTCAGCTCAAGAAATTATTCTTCGGGGTCCTCCGCATTCGCAAGACTCAAGATGCGGCTGACCCGGGCTTAGCTCAGCGCCGACCCGCAGCAACATTTATCGTTTGGGAAGCTCTAAAAAACCGGATGGATGAAGCGTTGCAGCGGGTGCGGAAGTGAGTGTATTGCATCGCTTCGAGTCCCATACTTCTTACTTATTTATTTAACAGCGGCCTCGACGAGTCTGAGGATGCGCCAGACATCCGGGCAAACACTTTCCTCGCCGAGGTGACGGACGAGCAATTACAGAAAATTGGCTATGGGTTTTTATCTCATCGCCAGTGTAAGGCTCAAGTACTTGCTTAGAGATACAGAAAATGCTCACAAGTTTTACAGTGCGTCTTGCGATTTTCGGCCATCTCGCGTGGAGCGCTCAGCATGCTTCTGGTAACCGGGGGGATGATTTCCGGGCCCTCAAGCTCGCTGAACTGCAGCCGTACATAATGATGCATCCGGATTTGCGTACCTCCATCTTGGCGGTTCTTGGTCTGCAGGGCGAGGAGAAGGCCGGCCCGCGCGGGATGCGTACAGTCTGTTTCTCTTCACTCATCCCATTTGCAGCATCCTGATCCTATGTTAGGTTATAAACCCTTCGTATTCGGCATTTGTCGCCAATAAAAACCCCGAGGTCTGTCCGCTGGGGGCGTTCGCGTTTTATCATCACTACATCCATGACGTGATGGATGTAACGTCGAAGCTGAAAATTAACTGGTCTGTCAATAAGAGCTGGCGGCAGGTGAGTGTATCTTTCAGCCGGTCTTCATTCGCGTGTTAATGCCCCTTCAGATTCGAGTCCTCCATGGCCCCAAGTCACCAAATACACCCTACAACGAGCAGAACCTATACAATCTGTACTGCAAAGCCTTTGTGTCTGCCGGCTTTACTTCGCGCATGAAGGCTCACCTCCCCCGCCATATTTTGGGGTATAAGCAAGAGAAAATGGGGTACGTGACGCCTCTTGAGACTGAGTTTCTTCTAATCAGGTGTGATAGTGTCGATAAAACCGATACAGCAAAGCTCGGCTGGACGCGTGGTGCCACATATTTTGACACGTACGCTCCAGCACTTCCCAAAAAGGTAACACATTTTTTTGCTCGCCGAATTAGTACTTACTCGCGCGCAGGCAATCCTGGGAGCGGCAGGGTTCAAGGTCGACGAGACGTACGATCCCGTATGGACGCGGGTCCATGTGCCCCCGAAATTCCTGGAACTCATTTGCCCGAAGGCTGAGAGCATCCGCGATGAGATAGCAGGTTCGTGTGATAAGCGCCACTGCTCCAGACGAGATGCTGATTTCTTTCACAGATCGAGCGAATCTCTCTGGAGCTTTTAACTACTGGCAGATGGTAATTGACCTGCGCCCTTATGCGTTCCAGGTAAATATTCTCAAGTTTTTCCCACCGAAACATCGTTTAACGTGCCTTCAGTCCGGGGCCGCCATTTTCCAGAAATGTCCGAAATCTGCCCTCTTCCGGCTTCCGGCATTTTGTGACACCGATGTCCGTAACTGGATGAAGTCGACCTTCCCTTCCGAGCTTGCGTTACTCCAAGCAAAGGAAGGCAACCCCGTCGACCTCCTTCTGGTCCAGAACGCCGTTTTGCGGAAGGCCCTCGAGGACTTGTATCGGATTGCAAACATCGGCGACGCCAAGCTCACAAAGCTGACACAATTACTCGAGCGCAGGACCGCAGTTCTGTCCCCGGCACAAGGGTTCTCGACAGCGTCCTATCATCAAAACAGTAGGTATTCTCGCACCCTGATGAATCAAAACTAAATTATTGCAGCCCTAGCCTTCTCATCCTCGCCCTCAACACCTCCGAGGAGTACTCCTTCTGCCCCGATCTTCGTCCACTTTGACGAGCAGAGGGAAGAGACCGGGACATACGAGTCTTCCGATGCTAACGGGACCCCATCCATCCGTGCCTTCGCAAATGAAAGCCCCAAGTCTCCCGCCGAGCCGCGCACTCCAACGCAAGTCGACCTGGTGCTGCCTCCATTGGAAGCATTCTACAAGCCAGGTTAGTTTCTGTCCTATGCCGCCTGTGTCGTGAAAATAACAGCTTATAGGCGGTCCGAGGGGAATAGTCCCACCCCTATTTGGTCAGAAATCCGCTCGGTGGCCCGACGTCTTTGCCTTTATCATGCAACCCAAATTTTGCTGGGCTGTTTGGGGGCCAAAGACCGTCGACCGCTATTTTGATGTCCAAGAAATCTGGAGTTCGTGGATTGACGGCGAAGCTGTTCGCGACGCAGCTGGTATTCAAACAGGCAAGAAACCTCCAATCAAATTGGTCGAGCAGTACCTACAGAATAAGTGGCGTACGCCAGAGGACAAGAAGGTCTTCTTCTTGTTTAATCTAGCTCGACGTTAGCTCACCTGGCAGTGCAGGACCGCGGCACCGTTGCTCAACATTGGGGAAGGTACCGAGAGATACCAGAGTGGATCGAGCGAGAATCCGGTCGGCGCACCGTTTCACCTTCGGTTGTTGTTGCGGAGTTAGAGGCAATGCGGGTGGTAGGCGACCAAACCAAAGGGATGAATTGGCTCAGGCAGGAGATTGCAACACTTCGAAAGCAGGCGGCGGAAAAGCAGGCGGCGGGGGCGGGGCAGGAGATACAGTCGGTGTGTACACCTCACTCCTGAACTACAATTTCGCTAATCCTCACCAGGTTGCTGCTACCTCAGCTTCGTCCACACCATCATTACCAGCAAGCGAACTAATCCAATGCCCAAGTGCTCTAGAGCGAGCGTTCGAGGAAGATGTGACAAAGCGGAAGCGGGCCGCCGCACTAGACCCACGACGCGCGAAAAAAATTAAACCATGAATTAGTTGTACCGTAATCTTGCTCTGTACGCGATGTGATGTATCTATTTTGTACGACTTTCTTATTTCTTCCTTCAACTCAGACATGTTTACTTCCGATCATACAAGACAGCATTTGCGCGAGACAGGAGAATCTCTCTTCGTCTCCTTCTTCTCTTCCCACTACACTACATCCAAATGGGTGCTCCTCAGATGTGGGCTGTAAGTGGTGGTGAACTTCCCCATCCGATAACTCAACTTACCGACACAAAACCCAGATTCTGCATGGCGCCGGTCAAACCATGTCCATCCTGAATGTTTCGACAATCCATGGCTTTCAAACAAACAATCGAGGTCTCAGGACTTTTGTTCTCGGCGACGATATCAGGTAATTGGGACACCTTTTCTACGTTGATATCTATTTATTAGACTCTTCAGTATCCGAATCAAAGCCGTGATAACTGCACTGGAAACCGCCGGAGTCTTTCATCCAGGCATTCCAGGCCAAAAGTTGGCCTTGAAAATCCTCTTTTATCAGCTCTGTCAATTATTGCTGGCTCCAATTACTCTGGTTTTCATCTTCGACGGGCCCGGCAGACCCTCAATTAAACGCGGCACTCCGGTCATTTCACGCACTCTGTGGCTCATTGAGCACTTGAAGAAGATGTTAACATACTTTGGCTTTTATTACTACGATGCAAGTCCCAACTCGTCTCGCAAATAATTTATTTCTGACTATAAAGACAGGCACCTGGGGAGGCTGAGGCGGAATTAGCCCAGCTTAATGCCGACGGTAGAATCGACGGAATTATTACCGAAGACAGTGATGCCTTTGTGTTCGGAGCGCGCCTGGTAATTCGGACATTGGGGTAAGATCTTGAGCTTCATATACATTGTCGTGGATTACTGAGATATTGCACAGTCCGTCGGTCGAACACAACTCGATTGTCTACTCTGCCGATTGCATCGAAAACACTGACGGCGTGTGCTTGGACCGGGCGGGCCTGCTATTATGTGTCCTGCTCCTCGGTGGCGATTACGATGCTGGGGTTCCCGGTGTGGGTCCTACCACTGCTCATGTGCTTGCTCTGCTGGGCTTTGGGCGGGATCTTGTCAACATTTTAGACAGCTTCACCGGCGCCCAGCTTGATCGACAGCTCATAGGATGGCGTAACACAGTTCGCGAGGAATTGTGCACCAATTCTCGCGGCAGACTTGGCCAGCGTCAACCCAAGTTGGCTGAGAAAATCCTGGACACATTTCCGAGCCTGGAGGTTGCCAATCTGTACATGAACCCACTGACATCGGCGTCCCCTCAATACATTGGACCCATGCCCAGCTTCAACTCCTGGACGCCTCGAGAGCCCAATATTTTCGATCTATCGGGTCTCTGTTCTTCTCTCTTTGGATGGAATGGCGAGCATTTGTTGAAAAAATTCAACTCCAACTTGTGGCCTGGCGTCGTCTTTAGGATGTTTTCCTCTGTATGTATTGTATGTCTATTTAAGACATCCCTAACTAACTATTCTTCAGCGCTTTGTCCTCCACAATGCGCGCATGAAACTTATTGCCTCACCGGTAACAAGAGCGGTTGTCTTAAAGGTCATGAAGGCCTCGGGTAACAACCGTGCATCTATGGACTTGGCAGAGTTGAATTTACATCGCGTCCGAGTTTCCACCGAGAAATTCATTTCGCTAGCACAACTGAATGATTCGCCGGCTATTCCAGACCGCGAAATAAAACTTGTCACAATTCCACAAGTCATTCTTTCCGTGGCAATGCGCGATACGTCCTTGGAGGAGACTGATGTGAGCTTACAATTTATCTTTGTCCGTTTGTCTGATGTTCATAATCAATTAGTTGACCGAGATGCCTTCGGATGTTGAGGTAGACTCTGATTCATCATCAGGCTCGGAAGCCGAGATGTTGGAGAATTCTCACGGCGATAGTGAACGGGAAGTTAACGACGATTACGGAAAGGAAGCAGACGAGGTCATGGAGATCGTGGACTCCGACGAGGAAGCGCTTCTCGACGCGCACGGTAAATTGAGTGCCAAAGGCGGCGTCATCGACTTGACCGAGGATATCTGAAGGACAGAGTGTATCTAAATCAATTTTGTTGATAAATGTACTCTTCACAATGAAGCAGAATTGAAACAGGTACCAGTTCTATTCTTGAGGTTATTATCCTGTCAGTTCACCGCGTTGGTGGGACACAATCGCACTAGCTGGCCTCGCGGATATTGAGGCACTTGTCGGAATTCATATGGTAGCTCTGTCGGTGCAAGCAGCAGTAATACATACATGGACACTTTACAATCAAGGAAATCGTCCTCCGACGTCTTCTACGCCAGCGTGAACAGCGGAAAGATTGAGCCGATAGATCATGTGACCGTGTCGCGTACTAAAATTCCGGCTTGATGCTGAATGGAAAAGAACATGGGGGGTCCCATGAATAAATTCTAAAGACTTACAGTTAATTTTTCTAAATCTCAATGGTGGCCCCGTATGAGAGGTTTATCAAAAGTACCAGATGAGAATTATCTTTCCGATTCTTGGACATCGGTGCCGGAATCAAGACCAACTAATAGCAGTGATCATTTGATTCAAATTAATTTATAAGGTGCCAATGAGTAGCACCCTAGGTGCTTCTGGCACCATGGGTAGGGGCCAAATAGATTAATTGAGGTCTGAACTCTGTGAATTGATTATCCACGTCATAAAAATCAGGCTGAGGGGACGAAATTTCCGGTTTGGGCATTCGCGTGAAGAAGACAGAAGTGAAGAAATGCACCAGTTTAGATGAGGAAATGTTCAGGCAGCGAGAGGAAGAAGGACAAAATTTCCTTTATTGGATGCCGGAGGTTTGAAAGAGGCGATGTGCCCATAAGCGGATGCCCGATCACTTACCTGGGCCACCCAAAATGCGTTGACCTGAGCGGAGGCGACGATCGGGCAAGTCGTGACCCCGCCGCCAAGAGCGCTCGGCACCAGCCAAGCGGAGTTTCAAAGTGGCTGACCGGGACGATCGGACTACCCGATCGAGCGATGACCGGGTCAGAGGTCACAGGTTAGACGCTATAGAACTAGTAAGGCTTAGTAAGGTTGCCGGACTAAATATTTTCTCCGGCTAAAAACGACGCGAGCGGGAACCGAACGCAAGAGATGAAACCACAAATTGCTCAACCAAACGAGAGCAGCTAACCACTAGACCAAGAAGGCATTGAAAAATTAATGATCTGTTAGGACAGATACCTGCATGTTGATCTCTCACACAACTACGGTGTGCAACAAATCTCCAAATCCCAACAGGGGCGAGCGACTACATTGCCATCTGAACCTGTTTGTGCCCCGCCGCTTGCCGGCCACTTACAATCATTTGAGTGCTTGAGGTTGACGCGTCAAGCGCGTTCTCCTGCACGTGATCGAGAAGTGATGGACACACCCAAACAACTCCTTCCTTTACCATGACCACGACGCGTTCAACTATCAACACAACTCGATTACCTTGGCTCTTACAATGCTCCAGTACTGAAGCACTGCAATCATACCCTCTGTTAGCCTGCCCCCCGCCCTGCAAGTATTAAAATGCGGATCTTCGCATTATCCTTCGCGCTACCTCAAATAGCCGGGTAGGTCCTGTCTACCGGGAATCTACCTCAAGCCTCACATCCTATGCTTGACCAGATAAGCCCGCCGCGTTGCCCCCGCACTCTGCTTCCCCGCTGCAAACATTAAAATGCGGATTTTTCGATTTTCCTTGGGTACCACCTCAAATACCCCCTAGGTCCTGTATATTTACCCTCCACCTTAGGCCTGATGTCCTTCCTTCGACCAGGTACACCTGCTACGTCGACCCTGGGCCTAAATTGTCTGCAGCACCCTGCTTCCCCGCTGCAAGTATTAAAATGTGAATTTCCTGGTTATTGTCTGTACCATCTCAAAAAACTCGGTCAGTCCGGTCTCTCTGCCCTTTACCGCATGACTAACATCCCTCCCTCCCCTGTAATACATCCGCCGCATCGACCTTCGGCTTACATCGTCACCGACAACCTGCTTTTCCCGCCGAAAGCATCAAAATGCGATTTTTCTCATCATTTTTTGTGCCGCCTCAAATACCTCGGTAAGTTCAATTTCTCTGCGTTCTACTGAATTCCTAACGTCCCCCCTTCGCTTGTATACACCCGCCGCGTCGACCCTCGGCTTACACCGCCCCGACACCCTGCTTTCCCCGCCGAAGGTATCAAAATGCGATTTTTCTCATTATTTTTTGTGCCGCCTCAAATACCCTGGTAAGTTCAATCTCTCTGCCGTCTACCTCAAGTCTAACGTCCTACCCTCGCCTAGGTACGTCCTCTGCGTTGACCCCGCACCTACATCGTCGGTAATGCCTTGTCTTCCCCCTGTAAGCATTAAAATGCGATTTTCTGTTCTTTTTTGTACCACCTCAAATACCTCAGCAAGTCCGGGCTCTCTGCCCTCAACCTCAGGTCTAACATCCTACCCTCGCCTAGGTACGCCCGCTGCGTCGACCCCGCACCTACATCGTCGGTAATGCCTTGTCTTCCCCCTGTAAGCATTAAAATGCGATTTTCTGTTCTTTTTTGTACCACCTCAAATACCTCAGCAAGTCAGGGCTCTCTGCCCTCAACCTCAGGTCTAACATCCTACCCTCGCCTAGGTACGTCCGCTGCGTCGACCCCGCACCTACATCGTCGGTAATGCCTTGTCTTCCCCCCGTAAGCATTAAAATGCGATTTTCTGGTTCTTTTTTGTACCACCTCAAATACCTCAGTAAGTCTGGGCTCTCTGCCCTCAACCTCAGGTCTAACATCCTACCCTCGCCTAGGTACGTCCTCTGCGTTGACCCCGCACCTACATCGTCGGTAATGCCTTGTCTCCCCCCTGTAAGCATTAAAATGCGATTTTCTGGTTCTTTTTTGTACCACCTCAGATACCTCAGTAAGTCCGGGCTCTCTGCCCTCAACCTCAAGCCTAACAATCTACCATCGCCTAGGTACGCCCGCTGCGTCGTCCCCGGCCCTACATCGTTGGAAAAGCCTTGCCTTCCCACCGCCAGCATTAAAAATGCGAATTTTCCTATTCTTCTTTTGTACCATCCCAAGCGCCCGTAAGTCCGGTCCCTCTGCTGTCAGCCGCGAGTCTGACATGCCACCATGGACTGGGTACCTCCGACGCGTCGCTGCCGGGCCTGAAACGGCGGCAATGTGTTGCACTCCGGGCTCCAGCATTAAAAATGTGATTTTTCTGCTTTTCTTTTCCACCACCTCAAAGATCTCAGTAAGTCCGGTATCTCTGCCCTCACCCACGAGCCTGACATGCTACCATAAACTAGGTACCTCCGAAACGTCGCTCCCAGGACTAGAACATTGGCAATGCCTTGCGCACCCCACCAATCACACCCAAATTCACATCCGGCGGCACTGGGTGAGCCTTTTGGATCCAGTTTCGTTTCAACCAACCTAATTCCTGTCTAGACGTCTCGTATAGGGTATACCACCTCTCCCTGTACCGCTAGTCTTGCGTCGCCCGCCTTCGTTGTCGGCAACGTGTGCCGCGGGTGACGTGCACCCAAAATGTACATCTGCACTCGGGCAAGCTTTTTTATTGGAGGTTTATCTAGACTGAGTTAGCTCCGTTGTAGATGTGTAGTATAACATCCTATACAACTCCTCCGGAGGCCATTGGCCTCGCGTCGCCTGCCTTCGTCGTCGTCAACGTGCGCCCCGGGTGATGTGCCCTCGGGTAAACCTCTTAATTGGAGTTTCATTTGGACTCACACCTGTATTTTAACCAAGGAAATACATGTGCTCTGGCATCCTTTTGAATAAATGTAGTCTAGCATTCTTGTGTGCGCCTCGAATGAATTTTATTTACCGCCATCAATATGATGATTAGCAATCCCCCTATCGAAATTTGCTCTTTGACCTATCATATCTGCTACTCTATTATTCTATTCTCTCTCTAATGGCTCGGGCAAAAAAGAACGCTGGAGCAAAAGGTGGAAAAAGCGAGAAGAGAAAGGCGCAGACGGCGGCATCCACTGCTGATTTGGGCAGGAGCACTCGAGAAGCTCGCGCCACATACACCAACGCTAAAAAGACAACCGAGGCGTACGAAGGGTACCTTGCCCGAGGGAAGGTTCTCTTGAAGTCCTGTGGCTCAGCGTCGGAAGGAAGAAGCTCGGGAGGGCTGGGTTCGTCCCGAAGGTCACGTCGACACCGATCTATTGGCGAAAGCTTTTTCGAAACCACCCAACAAGTACTCGGCTACGGCGCTTGAATTGTTCATTACCCAGAAATGCCTTGTGGAAAACCTGAAGAAAAGTACCGCTGAGGGAATCCATGGGGCTTATGCGAAGTATTGGGACACAATGTAAGTCGTGAGGTATCCATTCACCAACAACATATGTCTGAACTTTACCTAGGGACAGCGATAAATATGCTGGGGAGTACCACTACGACGAGGAGCTTGACAAGGTGTCTGGCTGTCCAGCGCGGGCGGGAATTGTTGCGAGCTTGGTGAAAATTATCAAAATTCGTGACACCGAAAAAGGTGCTGCCGCCACTCGAAACCATGCTGAAGCAATCTCGGCGGACGACATGAAGGTCATGATGGATTGGTCGGAGTCTATCTGTCCCGCCTCCAAGCTAATCGAGGCGGTGAAGATGGGTGTTGCTCCTCAGGACCTCGCGGAGCGTTTGCTCCTCTTGAAGCATGGCCAAATGCGAGCTTTCGGGTCGAGTGGCTTTAATTTGTGGACCAGGTACGAACATCGCATATCTTTGCGGGATATTTGACATTGATAATGGCCGTCCAGGAACTTTGAGTTATGTGCTTTGCAAATGCGCGACTTGACTTTGAATTGTGTCGGTCCATTGCCCTTCAATCACCCATACTTCAAGGTCCTCTTGGAGGGTAGGAAAGGTTGGCAGCACAAGCAAGGTTATGAGAGTAAACGTGAGAGTGCGTATCCAATTTTAATCAAGGAAGCCCATTTTTCTGACATCAATCATCTCGTGTTCGTAGGTTGTGAATACAACATGTATCCCCAGCCAGATCTCCCCGCTCTCGACATGCACAACTTCCTGCTTACCTGGATACCATTCTACGAGCTCTGCATCGGGCGTAAACTTCAGCCTGACGACTATATTTTTCCGTACATCGCGTCTAATGGAGTGATCCATCCCGACCGCGAAATGACACTGCAGATGTGTCAGAATCTTATCACGGAGTTTACGGAGGGCGCGGGGCTCAAGAAGACATATACTACCCACAGTTTTCGTCGCGGTGGTGCTCAATACCGCTTCATGTTTGCGCCGCTGGGTAAACGCTGGTCGTTGAACATTGTCCGATGGTGGGGTGGCTGGGCGACTGGCGAGCATGTAAGTTTTCAAAATTTGTCAAGCGGCTCGAGGTTAATGAATTTTCAGGTGGACACACTGATGAAATATCTTCTCGATTCCCTGCAGAGCTACGAGACAGGTCACGGTGATGCATTGTGCCCAGTTCCTCTCGAAGCTGACAAAAGCTTCATGGGAGATCATCTCCTGGTCAGGCCCGTTGTGACAGAAGAATTCCGCGCCGTTACATCCCAAATCATTACCCACCTGAACAAGCTCAGTTTGACTCCTCCCGCCTGTGTCTGTGCCCATGGTTCACAGGGTGTCCTTAATTCCGTGGCATCTTCCAGATCTGGACATCGTCAATTTCCGGCATCAGCCACCACTGGAACAAATGCAGGCACCATTCCTACACCACCGTCCACTGCCCAACCAAACCGCACACCCACACCACCAGCTCGAGACGAATCACCAATTTCGAAACCAACACCACTTTCCGAGCGTGTCGAGATCATCCCTGGTGTTGTTATTCCCAACCTCAAGAAGGGAGCCAAAGCTTGGCTTGATGCAGTGCGGCAATGGGAGCACAGAGACCCAGTTAAAGGACTGACCCCACTCCAAGATTGGCCGCGCGAATGGTATAGTGGGGGCATGCGAAAAGTTACAGGCTCCAAATGTTCGCAGCGCAAGTTGATCTTTGATGAATATGAAAGGTCTGTATTATCTATTGTCGACCACCATTCAACCTGAGCTTATTTTTTTTACAGGTTGGAGCGAAGCGAGGCGGAATTCGTCAAGCTGTATCCCGATGCTCACAAGCATATTAGCACCCTTATTCTGGCAATACGTGAGACCAACAAGAGCCGGGGAGTTATAATGGGTCGTCGAAGCAAGCGCGGGGTTGATTCCGGGGCAGACTCTGACTAGGTATAACTGAATTTGTACCAATCAAATTTGTCCAGTCTCTTCAGTTGGATGAATTGGAATAACCAGTTGGACAAAAGGAAATGTCCAACTGGCCAATAATAAAAAACATATCAACCGGACAAAAAGGGTTAGCCAAACGGACATTTTCGAGCGGACGGAAAAGGTAGTGTCCAGTTGGACAGAAAAATGGCCAACTGGACAAAACTGAAAAATGTCTAACTGGATGAAACAGATTTTGGCCAACTGAGTAAAAAGGATATTTTTACATTGCCGATCGGAAGGAATTTTTCACCGAAGACCAACCCTCTGTTGAGATAAAACAAAAAGTCATGTACCCTCCTCAGAAGGCAACTTGAGATCTCACAACGTCTGTTCTGCTGCCACACGCGACGCGTTGTTTATTTGTATTTGTTTTGACATCACGTCAATCAATCTCGGACATCAAACACAACAGGTCCCGCTCGCCGCGGCAGATTGATCGAGCCCCAAAGGGGAGCCGACCGCGGATCGCATCAAATCCCCGTAAAACAAAAAACCTAAGTGTTGTTTAAGTGCGTTCAAAGAGCCTGAGGTGGCAGTGTCAAGGCAGTGTCCGAACCATCACGCGGCGGCGAAAAAGCCTCGTGCCCGGCATCAATCAGCATCAATCCATATATAAGGCAGCGATTGTGGCTGATGCCCTTTCTTTCCTCCCACTTTCTTCCTCCTTTGTGATGGCTTTTTTTATTGGAGCCTCCTCCTTGCCCGTCCTCGTAGTTCTTCTGACCTAGTTCTTGTTCGTGTCAGGGGATTCACAACGATCCTCTCCTCGTCGACGATGCAGCTTGGCCCTGGTCATCGACTCCATGTGTGCACCAATCTACGCTTCTCACCTCCAACTCTCATACCTTTCATCTCCCATACCCCCATTGATTGTTTGTCGGGGGCCGCATCGCTCCACCACCACCGCCACCCCGTGCGGGACTGGTTCGGCTTCTCTTGGCTGGTTCGTCTCCTCATCGCCATCAATCTCATCGAGTGTCGTTGCCACTCTCACCATCACCCCTGTGTATCAGTTCCCAGCCCCCGAGTCACCCCGTTGCCTCCCACCAACCATCATGTGCGTTCCCCAGTCATTCCCGAGCTATTCCCCAAGTCAACGAAGGTCTTTCACACTCTTGGCGGATTCTATGCTCCTTTTGGTTCCTGAGCGCGCGGCCAAGCTATCTCGTATCCCGACGAGCTCGACGGCCCGCCTCGTGACTGCGATCATCTGGGTATTTAGACGTACTCACGATGAATGGGTTTCTTTTTTTCCGCGTCTTGTCCACGACGCTAACGCCGAGCCAGTTCACATTAGAGGTAAACCCGACATCGGGCCACTGGTAACTAAATTTCACGGCTTCCCTTGAGCTTGTCGCATTTCGATCCAGCCAACACTCGTAGTCAGGGGATCCGTATGGGATCTCCGGGGAAAAAATCCGACTTCAATGTTGAACGGATTTGCGTTTCTCTGCTCGCAGGTTACCCGGTGGGCGTACTTCTTACCACTCATTACTAGTTATCAGCACATGATATCCGACCCCATGGGAGTCCTGTCGGGTCGGATATCATATGCTGATACTGTTGATGTTGTCAATCCATTCTCGTCATCGTCATCCTTGTATTTAAGATCTTAGCTTCAATTAGGCTCCAACACGAAACCAAGAATGTTCAAGTTGCTCATCCTCTTTGTGAGCCTTGCCGGGCAGGCTACTGCAGCCACGACCAACCGTACGCAAATTTGTACACGTAGAGATCTAGCTAATCCTGCTCAGTCTCAGTGCCCGTCTCCTTCGGGGTCGTGCTGTTCCCCGCATTCCAGGCGCTCGACGTCTTTGGCCCGCTCGACGCTCTCAATCTGCTCGCATTCCAGTACCCAGTGAACCTCTCCCTCATCGCCGGCACCCTTGATCCGGTCTCGACCAAACCGCGGTCTGGCGCAATGAACCCCATGAACTCGAATTTCTCCGAGTCCGTATTGCCGACCCACACGTTTGCAACCGCGCCGCCGCTCGACGTGTTGATCGTTCCGGGCGGACTGGGCACGCGCGCGACGGACTTGAACGATACCATCGACTTCGTGCGGGAAACGTTCCCTACGCTACAGTACTTCGTCTCTGTGTGTACCGGAGCCGGGATCGCGGCGCGCGCAGGTGTGTTTTCTTCTTCTTTCTTTCTCCCTTGCCTCGATTTAATCCTCGCCCACGGTAGGCATTCTGGACGGCAAAGACGCGACAACCAACAAGCGCGCATGGAACTCTACAGTCGTGTGGGGGCCACAGACCAACTGGATCACGCACGCGCGGTGGGTGGTGGATGGGAATATCTGGACCACGTCAGGCGTTAGCGCCGGCCTTGACGGGATGCTCGCGTTCATCGATGCGATCTACGGTGCGGACGTTGCGCTTAATATCGCAAATGGGATGGAATATGTGAGGGTGACTAATTCCAGCGACGATCCGTTTGCGGACTTGTACGGCCTGTAGTCAGTAATGGCATCGTAAAATGACCCAGTCTGTTTTCAACCGCTTGAATGTGCACCGCTCGTCAAGGATGGTGGTGTAGCCGGTGCCGACATTTAGTTTGTGCGCTTGCTCTGATACTCGTAAGTACATGGTCACTGTCATTCCCGGTGGAGTAAACCGAGGTCCAAAAACGAGCTACCTGCCATCTCCCGTCATCAGGCCGGTTATTATAAGTAAGTATCTCTGGGACTTGGTAAGTATCATTTCAGAGGGATTTTATTTATTGGACAGTAGTATGTGCCATACAGGTGACGTGCTACATAAGATTCGTGTTCGAGAATATATATACTTGTACAGCTAGGATTACTTGGGAATTACGAGCGCGTGTGATTATAAATCATCTTCTCTTGCTGAAAATGCTGCGACAGAGCATCAGCCGAGGACAGGTCACTGATCAGCCAATGAGGTGCTTACGTCGACGTTCAGCAGCTGGCGTAAGGGAGCGGCATGCCTTGCGGTGTGAACGACTGAAGCGCCCCGTCCGCACTGTCGTCCGCGATGATGCCCATGCTGGCAAACGCAAATGTCGTATCCAGCGACCTGTCGTACATCTGTGCGCTGAGCACCTGGCCGGCCCGCCACGTCCCGTCGCCGACGCACGAAATCGCGCTCTCCACCTGCTGGTAGCCGCTCGCAGCGTTGAAGTCCGCGCCAGGGTCATCGCCCTCCGTGCCGCCGTCGAAGCGCGCCTCGAACAGGTCGCTGCTGAGCGTCTCGTGCTGGAACGACTGGCGCCTGCCGATGCGCGTGTGTGGCGCGGCGTACGAGACCGTGAAGCGGGTCGAGTTAACGTGCTCGCGCGACACAATGTCCATGAGGCCGTGCCTCGGGTGCATGAAGCGGAAAACGGGTGCGTGCGGGTGCAGATGGCCCTCGCTGCGGCGCGCGAGGCGGTGCGCCTCCGGCGCGTAGCCCAGGAACTCGACCGACTCCGGGGAGAAGCCGCCCAACACGCGGCGCATGAGGTCGTCGTGGTGCTCCTGGTGCAGGTCCTGCGCGCGCTTCGTGAAGACGTCCAGCGCGATGTTTTCAATGCCGGAGCCGCCGAAGCCGTTGTTCGCCTTCGCGAACCAGCCGGCGGTGCTTGCAGCCTTGAAAGCGGAGCCAATCGAGAGCAACGTGCCCGCAATGCCGAACACGCAGCCAGCGATGGAGCCTGCGGACCCGTCGCTCGTCGCGCAGCCCTGGATCGCGGTCGCGGTGGAACCAACCCCGACGACGAAGTTGACTGCCTGCCACGCGAGCCCGATGGCAAACGGAAGCAAGAGCACGTCATACCCATCAATCTTGCCGGGCTCGCCGACCTCCATTAAAAGCGCGATCTTCGGGTGGTTGGGCAGTGGATGCTCGGTGAGGTTCAGGTAGCGCCCTACCCACTGCTCCCTCGGCGCGACTGGAAGGCTACTCCAGTCGAAATCGTCCGGCGTCCACGGCGGCGAGGCGTAGCACACGGATATGAGGGAGAGACAGACGATAAGTCCAAGAAGGGCAGCGCTGCCGGTCAGTTTGAGACTCATAGTACGTGTAAAAGAGATTAGTTCGATGAGTTACTGGCGTTCAAGGTCGACGACGTCGGCGTGAGCACTGAATGTTAAGTTTCGAAAGAAAGTTGGTAGCTGAGATGGATGGCGAAGAGCGTGGAAGCAGCTGGAGAATTTGTCGTTCGACTCGGAGTGCGGTTTCTTGGTGAGGATAAGGTATCGTGGTTGAGACACTTTATATGTGATTTGGCGGAGCCCGCTGAAATAAAAGGTGCCCTGTTGACGTTTAGTAGGCCGAGTTGGGCCCAAATTGGGCTCCAAATAGCGAGGTGTGAAACCCACTATTGTGGAGGTTCTGCCTTGTGGAGTGCTCGACTTGTGGAGTTCCGTGACATGATGCACGGCCGCACTTACGAGTTATTCCACTCAACCGTCTTTTAAGGGAACCCCCTGCTTTTAAAAATGTTTTATTTGAATCCGGATTTCAAGGGTTTCCCACACCGGCCGTTGTCCGAGAATGGGAACTAATGGACTCAACGCTAATCCACGACTCAACGTTCGAACTCACGCTCAATGAAAAGCAAAGAGCCAATGGCCTCGCGGAGCAGAGCTAGCGAAGCACTCAACCATGTGAGTCGATCGGCTGAGGCTCCAACCGTTTCATTTTCGTTTACCAAACCGGTAACCTCTAACCAAACGGAAACAGAAATAAAGCGTTTAAACTGTTTGCCAACGGTAATTTTTACTGACTTTTAATCTAGGCGGACTATAGTGGGGGTGAAGCAGCACGAACCTCGCTTTCGTTTCTCCAGACGCTGAGATGGTCAAGAAGACAATTCAAAGAGGGGAATGATACAATATCACCTGTGCCGCGGGTTATTCGCGGCCTGATGGATACGGTTTAAAATGTTTGTAAATAAAACAGTTGGAGCCTTAGAACTTGATCCCAGTTGAGAATACACTCTCGTACTAATCACTCTGTCGCTCATCCACTGCTTCTTCTCCAACTCGGGTCCGCCCATGCCTTCCGCTACACACGGCGCTATTTATATATCCTCCTCCACTCCAATCATTCTGCCTCGCCTCATTGCCTCCTCGGGCGGTTACGTGCTTCATTTCAATTCGTCACGGCCTATCTCGGTGCAGCAACGTACTTGAGCTCCAAACTTGACACACAAGTTCCTTCTCTCCGTGGACCCCTCAAGCTCGGTGACAGGTTGGAGCCCTAATCATTCTTTCCTGGTGGGCCTCGACGCCTCAGTCCTTTCAGTCCCCTCCGGTTATGTGTTTCATTCTAATCTTCGATATGTTGCACTCTCGCTAATGTACTCGTATCTTGTGGTATCACGACGGTGGGCCTACTCCGGCGGCCCTCTTGATCTATGGAGTAGAATTAGCGGCGTAGCCTAGTTGTGCAGAAGCGATTGGAGGCATCTCACATCACGATTGCTCCACAACTTGAAGCCATTTGAGCTCTCTCAACGACTTCACAACCCCGTAGAGCGCAATTTATGTCTTATTCTGGCTGTAGAGCCACAGTCAATTTTAAAAATGCGCAAACTCTCTATTTATTTTTTCCCATCTCAGTATGGTTCACGATGTACATTTATTATTTCGCACATAAATTTGATGAGCGCACACAAAGGAACTTCGAGCGCATACGATAGGTAAATTCCCTAAGATTAAGTTTTTGCTTTCTGATTGTAAAGGGCATCATTCCATACCAGACAGCCGCATTCAATGGCTTTTAAACTCCTTTACTAAAGGAGTTTAAAAGCCATTGAAAGTAGGAGAGCCCAGTTAAAAAAAAACTAAGCTGCATACACCGGAATATTTGGATTAGTCGCGAATTCCTTGTCCAAACCCTGGTCAGAAGGCATATATAGAGTGATCAACAATAACGCGGACTCTGGTGTTAAAACATATCTGAAAGACAAAATAGACCTGAATACAAGCTTGAGTCGAAAATAATCTCCTAGTCTCCTGACTACAGCGGCACCTCCAGGGTCATCAACACGCGATTGGCCAGGAAAGAAGTGGATGACCTTGAAGTCTGGACGGGCGGCGCACTATCCATTGGTGTCTCCAACGCACTGACGATGCTGGGGTTGGGCGGCGGCGGGATCGGTTGATTAAACCGCCACGGAAGCTCTATGTTAACATCTTCGTCCGCTGGGTTCGAACGTTGAATGCGAAGCACGAGCTTGTTGTTTTTGGTCTTTCCAACCGCGAGCACAGAGTCGAGAGGCGTGATGCTTGCGAGCTGCGCCTCCTGGGGCAATGTCGATACAGGCTGGGTTAGGTCGAGCGGCAAAGCGCGCAAGGACGTGTGCGCGTACAGAGACGTCCGGAGCGGGTGTCCAGTTTCTGCTAGCTGCGGTAGAACGTCCAGGGTGTAGTACTGCGAGTGTGTTCCGCTGTCTGTTCCGAACGCTCCCCGGCCGGTAGCGGGTGTGTTGCGCAACAGGACTCCATGCAACGTAGAGGTTGTCGCGTTGATCGTCCAGGCGGGGATGCCGTTGTGATACACAGCAGCGACGGCACTACCACCCTGTGTGGTTATGAGCTGTGCAAAATCGTGGCTCGCGCGGAAGGTTAGCCCATTCCACGACTTTTGCGGCTCGCGGTCCTCCCAGAAGTATGCTGTCCCGTACTCCATTGCGAAGGCGGTCGCACCTTCCGCCGTGCGCATCGGGAATGACGCCAGGACAGACCATCCTCCAGGTTGCTGTGGCGCTGCGCCCGTCGTGTTAATACGGACAAGCGTCTCGCCGCGCACGAGATCGTACTGTGTCGAATATAAGTTTCCGAATGTGTCGCTGAGCGTAGCGTTGAAGCGCCAGCGGACGGGACCGTTTTCCAGTAGGGTGGCGGATCCTGAGGCAGTTAGAGATGAATGGAGAGCGAATGTACCCGTGCCGCAATCCCCGTCGACGTATTCCATCCCAAACTGATAGAGATTCCCGTCGTCCTGCCATATTCCAATGTGATTTGCTGGAGCTCCCAGCTGGACATACGACTTGTTGCCAATGGTCAAGTTCCCGATGGCCCATCCGAAAGCCTGGACGAGGGTAAGGTTAACGGCGCCGTTTCCGAAAATAAAGGTCGAGGTGTTGATTGACTGCGGGGGGAACGGTGGTGCTGGGGTTCCTAAAGCTCGAAGTTGAACCACCTTGTACGCCATCGACAGCATGCCGGGTACTTGGAACAGCAATTTGCCATTCCAACTGCGCTGTACGGGACCCGCCGTGCCGTCAACGATCACTTCATAAGCCACTTTGCCCCTAGTTGGATCATCCATCTCGACCATCGCCGTGTTGGGCAGATCGAGGCCAAGTTGGTTGAAAACCACCACCGGTACAATATTTTGTTGTGGGGTCCACTGTATGGTAGTTGAGAGCTGAGCCAAGGCTGCGCTCATGGCATCTCTCGCCAGACCGACCGTCTGGTACGACATGTACAGTTGCCCATTCGAGTCAAGCACGCCTCCCGGGGGCGGATTAGGGATGTTGCAGGTGTCACAATTGGTGCCGCAGTCATGGTCATACACGCTGTCAGGCGCTGTTCCCGCCACGAAGTCGTGGTGCGTCGAAGGGACGAGCAGGTCCCACCCAGCCGCAATCTTGTTGTTCAGTGATGCTTGCATATCTGGCGTCGTTCCATTGTAGACTGTCAAGATAGACCCCACGACCTCCGCGCCGAGGAGCAATTGCGCGGCCTCGTAATGATTGATTTTGAGCTGCGGACGACTGGCAAAATAGCCCGTCCAGTAGTTCTCTGCGAACAACGTGAAATTTCCAATCGCTGTCGGGGTCTTCATCAGAGTGTCGTAGTACTCTGCGAAGGTTGCGAGCTGGCCCGTGATGCTCGAGTTCAATGGGCCAGGCACCCCGGTCCAGTTGTACCCTCCGGCCACAGCGTCACCGTCAGGGAACTGCCAGTCGCCGCCCTGCGGCGCGAAAACCGTCCCGCCGGGCCACACGCAATCACCGTAGTCGCTCAGGAATTCCGTCATACCGGCGTGTGCATCCGTGGGTTCAAAACGCGTAATGCCGAAGTATGTGTCGGGCATGAAGTGTGTGAGGACGCTCGAGTTATCCCGCCCGGACCAGTGGAAGGTCGTTCCGTTCCCACATATATTCGCCGCCGTGGTTTGGGTCGCATTGCAGGGCGGGGGCTGCGGGGAGCCAGGGACGCGAGACAGGCCGATGGCTTTCATCCCCAGCGCCTCGATGAGGACCGGAAGCTGGGGAGAGTGCCCAAAGTCGTCCGGGAGCCAGGCGACCGGAAAGATAGTGTGCGTCAGATTCACAGAATCCAGATATTCACGCCCGGTGAGGTAATTGCGGATGAATACCTCGCTGTGTGTTACTTGGTTGTCAGGGGAGGTAATCCCTCCACCGAGCAGGGAAAACTGCTCTGTGTTGTTGAATGCAGCTGCCTTTACTGGATCGTCGGTGAGGTACTGGCGCAAGAATCCGACTTCAGCGTAAGAAAACCGAAAATCGGTGTTGTTGCTTTGAAGGATCGCGACGACGTTGTCCAAGATCCCGTGCACACCAAATCCGTTGAATGCGCAAGTGTAATAACCTGCAAAGGTCATCTGCCAGTCCCAGTCATTGTGGGTCGTGGGACAGACCATCATCGTTGTGGCTAAGGGCAAGGCCGCCACAAGGATGGGAGTTGCCAGGTCCATCATGTGCTGCTCAAGAAAGAGTTACAGCGGAACACTGCGTCCAACGAATTATCCTCACAGTTCAAGTGTTGCGATGATATCGTTATGTTATGTGCTGAATCCAAAATCGTGTAGTACTATTGGGCAGACTGGAGGGTCAGCGGTATTCTATGGAGCGCGCATTTGGGACATGTACCTAGGAGAAGAGAGTCGTTGAAACGAGAGGCAAATCAGCGCCATTTGTCGGCTACGCAGATAGATACTTATACATTGTCTGCCAGGTACGTACATAGACGAACCGTGATCCAGGGTGAGATGGACATCGAAAAGAGGTACAAGGATAGAGGGGCAAGATGGACAGTCTGACGCAGGGAAAGATGGAGACTCAATAGATGGAAACGCCACGCTGCCATTGCTGTATTCGCTTTGATCGCCAATCATGACGGTTCCCTATTAACCAGATCAATACGGGTTAGAATGGCCTTGTGCTGGGCTTGTGCCTTTGCAAATAGGTGGCCATCAGGATCCCATGACGGAAAACGCACTTCTCCGACGACTTGGGTTCCTGAGTTGACGTTTCAGCTCCGTATTGGTGATTCATCTGTGATTGAACAAGCTCCTGGCAGGCAAGGCCTGGATAAACTATTCGTTTTGTGTCTTCTCCAAACAGAGCAGGCCTCGTAGCAGCCCGAACGGTACCCAGAGTTGGAAGTCTAAGGTACAGGAAGCATCCCTTTGCAAACGGAGCCGAGCCGTGCACCCACCGATGAAAATAAAGCATAGCCTTGGGGAGATAGATTCGGACGCCGGGAGTTGAACCAATTCTGCGAGTGCCAACTCAAAAATGATTCCTGAAGGACGCTCGCGGTGTTCCGTGCACCATGACCACGACCGATTGCTGTTCCTATTTATAAATTGGTTAACCGGGACTGATTTGAAACCAGGACCTACAGCAAAACAGTGAATTTTGGCTCAAACTTGAGTTTGGGTGTATTCGAATGTGGGGAATCGAACCCCGTTCAGTGAAGTTGAGGTTTGTGTACCCGGTAGGGCCCCACTAGGGGAGCTCGCGGTGTACCGTATACCACGTTCGATTTCGGGTCCTGTTAGATAGTTAATTTAGGTTACCTTGAACACCAAAATTACCGTTCTTGGTCTGCACATGGGAGATGTCTGAAATTAGGAAGGAAGTTCTCGTAGTAAGTAAAATCACTGCATGAGACCTTTGCTCTTCCAGTTGCAAGTCAAAGTCAAAAAGAAGAAAGAAACAGTGTTACCCCACCAATGCGAGACGCGGGGAGTCGAACCCCCTTACAAGCACTGCTGTAAGAAACCTGTGCTGTAGCGTGCTGCATATCGCGCCCGAGTACTCGCCCTAATAATATGTCAGCTGAATGAGAAGGGTTTACAGCGCACGGAATTTAGAAAACGATATCAGCATACCGCACCTAGACCCTGCTTAACATTTGGACGCGCAGCAGTTAGGCGGATGAACGAAAGAAAGCTATGCTTTAAAAAGTGAGTGCTAAGTGAGCGCAAAGTCCAAGAAAATAAAATGTTGTTTCGCATCCGCTGCTCAGTCGTTTTGCGAAACGCTTCTATATCTGTGAAGGTGAAAAGGTTCAAGGTGTTCCGTGAACCACATCCATCCGAGTGCGTATACTAATACTATACAGGATAAACCAGGATTTGAAGGCGAGCCAAACGTTGAATTGAAGCGTTCGACTCTTGGGTGAACCTTGGCCAGGAACACAGAATACTAGTATTGTGCGGTAGTTCAGAGCCAAGATAACGTTCAGGTGAAGTTCTACGAATGAGGACGTCTATGAGTTTCCAGTTTTTCACCACCAACTTCAAGAAGACGAGTTTAACCTTTGCGGCGGCGGCGTTGCCCCCAACTTGCCCGCCTTTGTCCACCTTTGCCCGCGTTGTGCTCCTATATTATTGCGTCCGACCGATCAGCTAGGAATCTAGTGGATTGCAGTCCCCTGAGATTACCGGGCTGAGCGCTGAGCGGAGTTGGTTCCACCCTTGAAGCTTGAAGGTTGCGGCAAAGTTGTGGTGTCCGCAAGGGAATTGCGCCCGCATCGATTGTGTCATGGGCGCTTACGCGCTACCGGGCCGGGCGTCTTCCGAGTCTTTTCTACACCGACACCGCGATCTTGTCTTTGCTTGTCTTTTCCGACCCTTTGCTGGCCTTTTCTCTTACATGTCCTTGCATCACCCTCGCGCTGGAGACAAGATGAGAAACACCGAGGACAAACAGGACTATTGGGACGCGGAACCCCAGAGAGCAAAAGAATTTGCAGGAACGACTGGGGGCCAGGGTCGCGACGTATGACTTTGCCTCCTCCGGTAAATGGGACATGTCTGAAATGTATGTATATCCGTCTCCATTAGTTTCCTCTTTTCTTCGCGTTCCATTCGCAATTTTTTGTGGCGTTGTTGCCGCAATCCTGTGGCATCTGAAAGCCATGCGCAGCGAATGCGTAGTGTTCTGCGCACGCGGAACGCATGGATTATCTCAGGTGACTGCGACCCGAGCACTTCCGCCAGGCCCGCTGTGCATGGTCTCGGTATTCCTTCCTCGCAATTGACTTCTCAATCCTCGCGCGGCCGCCCCGCAGCGCATCTTCCCTTGCCTGCCTTTTGTTCCCCTCACCCTTTCAAATCACTTACTGACTTTCTTCTTTCTAGCTCCGCTTCCTTACAACACTCCAAGTTATCCTCTCTCCACGTAGAGTCCTATTTCGGCGGTAAATTGCTCCGGAGGATCTCGAGGTCCGTCTACTTATTCTTTTGGGAAGATTGGGTACCATCGCACTCCTTGCGCTTGATTTGTCGCGCTGCGAGTGGAGATGTACGTATAGAGAGGAAACGGACAGACCCGTGCTCGAATACGCGTCGGGGAAAGCGCAGATGATGCACAGTTCTCGTCTCCGGTGCAGGTGGAAGTTGGGGTGGCGGCGTCAGGCCTTGGTGTGATGTGGTACTTGTTCAGAGGGTTTCCGAGCCCGAGTTTGAGCAGGAGCGCGCGGGCGGCGGCGATGCCGCATAAAGTAGTGTACTCTCGACGATGGCTTTGTGCGTTGCTGCTGCTCCCATTTCCATGCGACGTGCGCCGGGCTTTTTATTCTCTTGCATTCATTTCCGTTGTCACCCAGCGCTGTCCTCTTTTTTTCAGCCTCTTCCTCGCTGTTTTCTATCCAGGACCACTCGCGCGCGAATCATAGACGTTCTGCAGCGAGTATGACTCGTCTCGGCGGTGAATCTTTCTTGTTTCAATCTATTACCTTTTTTTTTGGCGTCTTCTGGCGTCTTCCCTATTCGATGAGATTTGGAAGACGGCTTTCGTGGAGGAATGAAGGTGCGCGGTACTTTGGGGGAAGGTGGAGATGCAGGGCTGCTCACCGGCGCGGAGGTGGAGCTTACGCATTCTCGCTCCCGGGCACCTGCAAGCACGACATATACCTTCAATACTGTTTGCGTGCGGGGTGAAATATTTTGTGCAGTGTGTATCCTCCCCGGTGGAAATACTGCTCATTGTGCGGCTCCTGCCCTTCACGCGCTTCCTCTCATGTCAATATTACTCTTCCAGTGATGATCCTACCGTATCCTTCAGGCTAAGGACTGCGATGTAGGAGCTGACTCCATAAAGTCTACGTTTCCTAGCTGACCAGCGTAGGCGACCATGCATTATCCCAATTATGGACGGATCGTGAACCACTGTGTTGTTTGCTGTGTGCGATATCTGACGATCATCTATGGGATTACGACGATTGCGCTGCGCAGCTTCAAACTCTTTATAAGCACATTCGGTTTTTTGGTTTCCTTTTTCGGAGGGTGCTGAAAGTTAACTCCGGTGCCGCGCTGCCGCTTTATATTATCAACTTCAAACTCTTTATAAGCACATTCGGTTTTTTGGTTTCCTTTTTCGGAGGGTGCTGAAAGTTAACTCCGGTGCCGCGCTGCCGCTTTATATTATCAACTGATCCCATCGAGCAGAAAGGGGCCGCATCAACATCAAAGGTGAAAGAGGTGAAAGGGCCGCGAAGGGGTCCTTTCGCTCTTGTTAACATTACCATTTTCACAGATACAGTAGTTGACCGGGAAGCGAAACGCCACCACGTAGCGAAACACCGCGCCGCTGAGCATCTTCCCGGGCTTGGATGGAGCTAAATTTTTGTCAGGTTACTCCCCTGGCAAGGAAAGTCTGGCACGCAAAAGGAATTGGCCAAAAAGCTCAGATTATGCCAATGCAGCACAATTTTGTTTGGCTCACTGTTTTGGCTGGTTTTCAGACATAATATTTTGGAGATGTGGCACTGCAGAAAGTATTTGAGCACTATCGGAACAGTATTTTAGGTGTTGAAAACCAATGATATGACCATTGTGAAGGTTCAAATCCCGAGAGTGAGGCGCGTCGAGCGATTGTGGTGCGTTTCGCTTCCACGTGAATGCCCAAAATGGGCAGTGCAGAAAGATTCAACCCGTTCTCCATGAATACCACACCAAACCTCATGAAATTTTGGTCAGGCACATAGCGCACATACTGGGCCGTAAGTCTATAAGAACACCGGAATCGACTTCGGCACTAATTCTGCCGTAACTTGCAAAATCCCTTGAACGTTTCGCTTCCCGGTTAATTACTGTATTGATATTCTGATAGGAAATCAATTTTAATATTCACTGCGTTCAGACCCCATGTAGGCGTAGGGTGATCCTACCCGCGTAGACCATAGGGGTAGACGTACCCATTGGTCTACGTACGGCTACACGTGTAGACGCAGGTTGGGCTACGTTGGGTTACATTGGTCTACCCGTGTAGACCAACGTAGACTAACATAAACCTATGTAGACTGACCATAACATCCTCGGAATTCATTCGTTGCAATGCAACTAGAGACGGTCGAGAGGAAAAAGTGAGTTGGGTCTACCCTCGTAGCCTAACGTAACCAACGTAGCCTAACGTACGTCTACGGAGACCTACGTCATGTAGCCACATGGTACGCCAACGTAGGATCGCGGCGTTGGGCTACCCGGTAGACCAATGTAGACTAGGGGTAGACCAACGTAGACGCAGGTACGCCAACGTAGGATCACCCTTAGTCTACATGGGGTCTGAACGCAGTGATTATTAGTGCTGGCCAAGAATACGATACGGAAAAATATATTTTGAATATATTCACTTGAATATGAATACATACACTCCAGAAGGGATGAAGAGAATATGGATATAATATAATATGGCTACGGCGTATCTGAATATATTTGAATACAGTGATCTACCGCTTTTGCCGGCCAAAAGGTCATAATAGAGCTGTAATCCACTCAAATATCTATTTAGGGATTTGAATTCCCCATACCTCTCACATTTCGTTTCAAACCAACGAATTCTAGTCAAATTCTAGTTGACTTTTGAACCGCCTTGTTGCCATCAATCAATTTTGATGTGAAGTTGAACCGAGGTTGAATTGGCCGTACACAAAGCTTGGGTGGGGATGAGCTTGGGGAAGGACTGGAATGACCTCAGGGTGGTATTTCAATGCTTTGGGTGTCTACAAAATTTGCCTGAGACTTACTTTTAACCAGAATTGGTGTCATTTGGTCATGGTGAATACAAAGTGAATATATTTGGATATATCCATATCGTATTCATATTCAGCCTCTTGAATACGAATATGATATGGATAAAATATAATACGGCAAAACCGTATTCATATCATATTATGGCCAGCACTAGTGATTATCAATAAGTATCTCAAAAAGTGCGTATAGTCATTCTGAGCCGCTTAGCATTTTATCCTGACCAAAAATATGCTCTTGTCATCCAGTAATGTCCAAAACCTCGTGACCATCACTTTTTTCAAGCACGAGTAAGCCGACTCAGCAAAAATTCTACAATAATCGTGGACCCAGCTAATATGTATCCACCGAGCAGGAACACGTACACCCAGGATATTTCCATTGGCTGAGTCAAGCCCCAAAGCCATTATCGCAGTCAAAATGCACTTCATGGATAATTCTATTGAGGAACCCGGCTTCGAGGATGCCGGTCAGAAGAAGACCAGGAACAGGAGCTCCGTCTGCTTCCACACGTGTGACATCTGCTCAGAATTTCCTGCCAAGCACGACAGGCGCTTTCCCATCCACTGCTAAAGATAGCAGGAGTCTTGGTGGATCCCACCATCAGTACAAGCCTGTTGCTTATTCCCCTCGTACGCGAGCGGCCCCGAAATTTACTGGATCCAAGCGGAAACATGGCTAGCTCTTCCGAGTCAACCTTGACGGGCATTCTCACCGCCCTCGGTATCTCGATAGCCACATACTACGCCTACAATATCCTTTCCTTCCTCCATCTCTACATCCTGCACCGCAGCACGATCTCACGCTATCTCGCATCCGACCCCTCAGCCTCCGAAACCCGCTCCTGGGCCCTCATAACAGGCGCAAGCGATGGTATCGGCCTGGGCTTCGCCCACGAGCTCGCATCACACGGCTTCAATATCATTCTGCACGGACGCTCTCCCACCAAACTCGCCGCCGTAGAAACCGCACTCAAAACCCAATACCCGAAAATCTCCACCCGTCTCTTTGTCCTCGACGTCTACCCTCCCAATACCGCCGCGATCGACGACTACGTCCGCGGCCTGGCCAATGACGGCGTGCGCGTCCGCGTCCTGGTCAACAACATCGGCGGCCCCACGCTCACTGGCAGTCCCGCGTTCCGCCCGTTGACAAGCCTCATGGCCGTTGACATACAGAAGCTTTTCGAGCTGAACGTGGGGTTCCCTACCCTGCTAACGCGTGCGCTGCTGCCTGCGATGCGGGAGCCCGCGTTGGTCCTGAACATCGGGTCTTTTGTTGCGAGGGTCCCGGGGCCCTTGCTTTCTGTGTATGCTGGATGCAAGGCGTTCAACATGTCGTGGAGCAGGAGCTTGGGAGTTGAGCTGCGCGCTGAGGGCAGGCAGGTGGAGGTCATAGGACTTTTGGTGGGCGAGGTGCAGTCTTCTCAGCATCGGGAGCTTAAAGGGCCCCTTGTATGCACTTCCAGGGTGCTGGCAAGGAGTGCACTGAATAGGATCGGATGCGGGAAGCATACTGTCGTGCCGTGGTGGAGGCACGCCGCCACCTTGGCACTTGTCGAGCACTTGCCGGATGCGCTGCTGGACCGGATAATGGCGGGGTCGAGTACGACGCGCATGGAAAAGGACAAAAGGCTGCTCGAAATACAGAAGAGGCGCCTTTGAGCCGTTCGGGGGAGGGAAGAGTGCAAAGTGGAGATAATGCTATGATCATGCTCATTCCTTTGGCTGTTAACTTGGAAGTAGGACTGTGTAGCTGGGTTTATTCAAGGTCGGCATTTTCCGTGCACCTTCAGATTCAGTGATGCAGCGTATCAAAGTCCGTAACCCAGTTCACAGATTTCGGCCAGCACAAAGGAGAGAAGCCGAAGTAAGAAAGGGCATGTATAACTGCACCATCCTGCCTCTGACAATTGGAGCCATGGTAGAGTCAGTTAGGTGGATTGCTTGTTGAAAAGATGAGCATGAGGAAACCAGCGCTTGGTATGTGAATGCCGGATGGATCAAATAGTAGGTGAGCTCGAATTCTGAGATCCGACGGTACGGGACGGTCAACGGGACGGCCGTCACGGCCGTGGCAACAGTCGACGAGGTTCAATTTTGCTTGGGCGTTCTATTTGAAGGTAATATCTGTCCTACATGATGTATTATCATGGTAGAACACCCATTGAGGTACTTACTGCTCTTCTGGACCTTCATGGATCCGCCCAATGCACTAAACAAATTTTGAGTTGAAATATACGGGCTTTCCTAAAGCGGAATGATGGTCCGGCATTCTCGGCTGAGTTCGGTGGTAGGTCCCAGCAGTCTGAGAAGACTCAGAATGAGCTGGAAGTGCTAAAAGGTAGGTGAATGGACCACATAGAACAGTATTTGAAGCCAGGCTATCATGATATACCGTGTACCGTCGGCGTGCCGTGACGGCCGTGTTTCAACGGGCCGTTTTTCCACACGCGAGATCTCCGACGGAACGGACACGGCACCCGTTCGACGGGTGCCGTTGAACCGTCGCAACGGCAACGGGCGGCAGCCCTAACCACCACTTCCCTAAGAGGTTGAACGAACTGAGGAGGCAACTTTGCGGTGCCAAGGGCAATCGGTGCGACCGATTATTCCCGACGCGACCAATTACCCCCGAAGAAAAGTAGGCCTCGGCGTGGCTAGCCCTGAGCAGGGAAAAGGGTTTCCGGGGATTTCCGAGCCCTTGGTAGGTAGGTAGGTAGGTAGGTAGGTAGGATTACACGGCCGGTCCCGCTTAGGAACGCCGGGGCCCAAGAATTATCTAAGTGTACAGGGCACAATGGGTACACTATTGTTCCTGGACTCCTCCACAACCCCGTAGCCGAGCTCACGGCCGCAGTCTCATTTGACCCGCCGCTGTAGAACTAAAGGGAATGCAAAGAAGTAAGAGGGACAGAAATGACTGATTTTTCGGTGGGACGGAGAAAAAAGTGGCGTGAATACGACCAACATTGGCACTTTGCTTGATGCGCACAGACCCTCCGATGATCGGAGTTTCAGAGGGCGCTCTGTTTGCCGATATGCCGAACTTTACTTTCAGGAATTTCTTGGAAATCATTCCTATAAATCACAGAAAACTTGAAGTCTTGAGATTTTCTCAAAAAGAACAGGTAAATATCATGGAAGTTGAACCTAAGTTGAACGCAGGAATTTTGCAGCTCATCAATCTCAAGGAATTTTAAATTGTGCGTTTGGCCGTGATAAGGTACCCACAATCCTCTTTATGACTGGCGGATCGAAGAGATCACGTCGTTTTAACTGTTCGATTTGATCGGAGTTGCAACAATCCACTCAACACTGATAACAATTCATTCAAAACACTGAACAATAGAGCATATTCGCAGATTTTAAGCGAGATTTTTGGAGGCCTCCAAAAGTCTCGGCTAAAAGTTGCGAATATGCTCTAATACAATACATTTGTGTCCAACCATTTCTGCCGCTCGTGCCATCGGAGTTTCTACCGGGAGGAGATAGATGTAATACAACTTCTTTTCGGGCACATGTCTGCGCCACTGGCATGTACGGACATCCCCGAAATAGCTATAGCACGCAGAAGTCTTATAAGCCGACGCTTGACAGCAGGGCCCAATGCCCGAACTTCCAACCCTCGCAAACATGCAGCAGTAAGGACCCCTGCGTTGGCTAGACTCCTTATTCATGTACATGACAGACCACCATCTGCGGTGAATACATCCGGAGAGCACTATAATCTGGATAGGCTGGCGACTACAATTCTTGCACTTGTGGACATCAGGAAAACCCAAAATTGTCCCATAGACCCACAGAGACTCCCATAGACATCATAGACGTCATAGAAAACCCCCCTCCCCTATAGATCCCCATAGACAGGTGGTAGGGGGGGGGTCAACTTCCATAGACCACCATAGACACCCATAAATCCCTTGTTTCTATGAGGGAGGCTATATTCTATAGGAGTTATCGACCTCAAATTCATTCACAGTGGCTTAAGAGTCACTCCGGACTGGAAATCAAAACCCAGAAATGCCAGAAAATTGATGGGAATTCGGAGTTAAGAATGATTTCAAGTGATGTCTCACGGCTGCCAGCACCCGAACATCTCGGGACATCTGCCATGACCATCAGACTGGCGTCCTCATCGTGCCCGACGACGACGAGCGGTTCAAATTAGTTCCTCAAAAATATTCCCAATCTTTGTGCATGCTGTTGATGATAACTGAGACACCAGTCAGCTACATTTTTAGCATCTTGGCGGCCCTGGCAAGTGCACAATGTGGATGGCGCTCGAAGGCGGGACGGCGACTAGAGGGCGGGGACAGTGACCGACAGCGGGCGCAATCAGGCGGAGTCGGAGCAACCGGCTGATAAAGATCCGAGCACTCCAAATCATTTTTAACTCCGAATTCCCATCATTTATCTCCCATCATTTCCAGTCCGGAGTGACTCTAAAACACGCGCAAAGATGAGGGTAAAAACATATATTGAACAGACTTCGGGTTTCTACATAGTCTGGGCCCACCTTAGAGAAGTCTTACCACCACCGCTAATTGTACTCGCGCCCTTAGTATCATCCGAATGTCAAATTGATTACTTCTAGGTAAGGCACTGTACATTCAACTTAGTACAGATAGTATAATCTAATTAAATTATTCGCTTTAATAAAGTTGCTTTCTAACAGGATCGAACGCGCGACCTCAAGCATTCGGGCAAAAGAGGGCAGTAGGTGCACTACCAACTAGACTAAGAGACCACATAAGTACATGGATACCACTCCAATAGGTGTGTACCCTTTGATCTCTAGGTCAGTTTATTTCTCCCAGTGGTTCTTCAAGTTCTCGCCTGTTGTATCTCCTCTGCTGAAAGTGTCTGAGCATAAATGCTTCCACTCTGAAAATTTCTCAATGGCATGTATTTGCAGATCCAAAAATAGGCCCAAAACGAAAGTTGTAGAGCTCGAAAAGAGCTACAAGAGTTGTCCAGCACAAATTTTCCTTAGACAGCTTAGTTGAAGCACAAAATGTGAAATAATTTCCCAGATGCAACACTTTTGAAAGCCGGAACAATTTAAAACAAAGACTTTCGGTGACTGAAAGGAAAAACTGCACCTCATTTAATATACCAATTTTGACAGGTTAGAACAACCACATTCAGTTGTCAGAATTCACCTGAACTACATTGCACCACACAATACCCCATCCAACTACACAGAACTATGCAGAACTATGTAGAGTCCCCCCGAACTACAGAGTGCTACATAGTTGAGCCCAAACTATGGCCAACTATGGCCAGCTACAGGAACTACAGAACTACAGAGAGTCACCTATAGACACTCATAGACACTGAGAAAAAGGGTGGTCGACACATAGACATTCATAGACTATCGGAGACCTCCATAAAAGGCCGTGTTCTATCATAGCATTTTGGCTTTTCCTGATGGACCAGCGGAAGCAAGATCGGACCAGGTATGGCTGTTTCTACAGTAGACCTCAATACTAAATCCCCGCTCAAGGCCGACAGTTGAACAGGCTGATCCTCGTCTCGAATTCTGGAATGCATACAAACAGATTGCAGATGAATATGATAAGGAGTACATTGATATTGCGCGTTCTGGACTGAAGAATTCCGTCATATTTGTGCGCTCCTATCCCCCAGGTACTCATGATTAACTCATTTATCTCGGCTCTCTTTCTAGGCTGGTTTGCTCTCCGCAGTTGTAGCCACTCTCATCTCGGTCCTTTCAGACAAATCCGACTCTTTTGCATTGTTCGTCCTGGGGTTGCTCTATCTAATCCTCAGCACTATAATCGCCGCAGCATTCTTTGCGGTTCTTGGTCAACAATACCTGATGAACTACCAAGCAGTCCAGACTAGAGGGGCCATATCTGAACGTGGCCTTGAGCGCCAGCGGAAATTTACTGCCTTCCACGAATATAGCACCCCTTCCCTCATCAATCTCCCTTTATTCCTCCTGCAGCTAGCCTTGATGGTCTTCCTCTTTGCCTCCGTCTTCTTTGCAGGTACATTCTCAGGATTTTTGGCCCTCCCAACAGCAGTGGTTGTGTCCCTTACCGCATCGTTATATCTTATACTTCTGCTGGCTGGAAGGGATTCACCATTCCGGCACACACCTGTTTTATGTCACCGCCGACACAAGGATAATCAGCATCGCAACAAGGACAACTACAAACTGGATCTCCTTCGTCTCACACCCCTCTTCTCCTCCGACCCCGAATTCACAAGGCATGGTCCAGAGGTCCCTGCAATTTTATGGCTTTTGCAGGTTACAACGGAACCACAGGCCATGGCTGCAGCTGCCGGATTGACCTTGGAGGTTCAGTGGAATACGGTGGAACATCTGAACCTCCAATGGGATCCAGAGGGCCCATACCATGTTTTCAGTTCGGCCCTCAGTTCTCTGGGAAGCAGCTTCCATGGGTGCTTGCTAATCCATCCAGGAACCATAAAACTGCGGGCCGGAACAGATCAGCTCCAAAATGCTCTGTTGTATGGAAAGACCTATCTTGTGCTCTTGTGTGTTGTTCTGTTGGGCAAACCCAATGACACCCGAGCGAAACTGTTGAAGTCTCTCATAGGCGCCAACTCTAAATTCGAGCGCAACTGGGAACAATCAACCGAACTAGAAGAATGGCAGAGTCTATACATGGCTTTGACAGGGTCTCCGACATTTTTTCGGGGCATCCATAGCTCTGCTGTAGACTGGGCACTGGAGGCCCTCCCAGCAATCCCCGGTTGTGATTCCCGAAGTCTGCCTCTGTTCCTGGTGGAATTTAAACCCGAAAAAATGACAAACGCAGCCCAATCTTATCCTCGGTTTCTCTATGCTCTGAACATCCTCCTTGGACTTCATACAGATGCACGGGACTTCTTTATCCAAGATAAAAGGTGATCACGCACATTTTTTCCTCGCGACCAAGGTCTCACCATTCCATAGCACACACATTGGCCGTCTCACAACCACCATGTTTCGATGTCTGGCCAAATGGATCGGGAAAGTCCCTGAGGGGGACCAACTCTCGATTGCAATTAATATCCTGACAACAACGGCCGATTTTGCCCGTTTGCTGGATTCCAATGACAGAAAGGTTGATATGGATGTCGCATATCTGAAACTCATCACAAACCTCTGTGGTGTGTTTCCGGCAGACCAGTGGATTGATGCCATATTCTCAACTCTCCTTCTGAACACCGAAGTCACGTTGACTAAAAATCATGTGGATCTTGCTCTAGAAGCACAAAAGGCGATGTCTTACCTGTTATCAACACCGACGGTGACCGAGGCCAACTTGCAGATGATCAGGGATTCCTTGCGCTACCTGCTACTCAATCCGACGGAACATCTTGCTCTTCCCTCGAGCACAACCTGGGAAGCAATTCAAAAGATCCTAGACTTGAACAACGAGAGTTCGATTTTGATGTTTCTCGTCCTTTGTACCAAAACCAGAGTTAAATGGTTCAAGGCCGATGACTTGGGGGTACAAGGTCGAATTACATTATGGCAGTCCCTGGGAAAGGTTGTTCTCCAGAACAGGAAGCTTGCCCAAAGATTTGTAACATGGGTCGAGGGCCTGTATTCCCTAGAGGAGGACCCATTGCTCCACTGGAGACCCGCCATCCACCACAATTTTAACCAGCTGCTCCATGCATACCTTTTCATCGATGCTGATCTGGGGAGCTGTGCCGCTTTTTTGGGCCGTCTCTGGGGAGGTCGGCGGGATGGAACTACAAATGTTGTTCATGAAGCGGTGTGCAACTTGTGGATGAACTCGCAAGTTGATCAGGACACCTTAAATAGGTTCATTACCCTGGCCCACATTCTCGAAGACTTGTCAAACACTGAGATGGATAGCACTTTACCAGTTGATGAAGGGAGATCCACTCGACACTTATTGTCCTACATGAGGACACAGCAGGCTGACAACCTGAGCGACACAGCCACCTGGGAGAAATTGCAGACCATGATTGACGAGGTCATGTCGCTCATAGCGTAAGACAACAGACAGATGTTCTTTGTACTCCATATTATAACTTTTAAGTGTGAAAAATAGGCATTTTTTTTTTTTTGATTGACAATAACGGTCCCGTGTATTCTGCTGCTATTCGAGTATCCCACTCCCTTTTTTCTCCCTTTTCCCCATTTTTTCTGTTTTCCACCCGGTTTTTTTTTTCCCTTTTCAATTCAGTGGTGTAAAAAGGGTCCAAAAGGGAAGAAATGAACTTTGTAGCTGTGAAACTGACCAAATACAAGAGAAGTGCAAGCACAAAAAGGGCCAGAAAAAAGGCAACTGTGAAACCCCCCCCCCCCCCCCACTGTGCCAACACTGTGCTCCCTTTTTTCGGCCGTTTTTTCGAGTTTAGAACTTGTTTTACTATAGTCTAATGCCGCAATGTTACGAATATATTATTTTCTCATCTTCTTCGTTGCTCCTCCTGACGTTCACGCCCGGGGCGTCGTTCGCAAAACACGGGAATCGAGCGCGCCCTGTGTCACTTCTGGCCGGCGCTCCCATAGCCGGGCTGTGGCGAAACATTCTCCCCCTCCTTTCCTTTCCCCTGGATCGGTATTCTGTAGGGTATATAGGGCGAGCAGGACACCTCTCCTCGTCTTACTCGTCGTTCTCGTGCCCGTGTCTTCTCTAAACCCACCATCCCACACCAAAATTTCTCTTACTCTTTAGATCTCAGCTCGTTACAAAGATGCGTACCGCGACCTAATCCACATTCTTTCTCGGGGCTCTCGGCTCAACGCCGGGAGTCGCCGCACTCGCTATTTCCTCGCTCTTCGGAGTACGTCGGAATTAGACTCCCTTTTTGCTCCCTTTTGCTTGAAGGTACATGGCTTTATATACCACAGTGGATACCATATAAGTAGACCCCTAACTATGACCACTTGGAATGAAAATCATGTGGTTGAAAATTCAAAGAGGCGGCGAAAAAGGGAGTGGAAAAGGGAATGAAGAAAGGGCCGGAAAAGGGGAACCGTGAATGACCCTAGTATTACTCTCCGCATTTTTCTTTATCGGTAAGCTTGCTTTTACGAGTTCAATCTCATTTCAAGTGCTGAACTTTATTGGCGCGGAAACCGGCATTCAACTGTGAAATTCAACGGCGTGGCTTTCAAACTGCCAAGGTACCTCGTTTCAATGTATGTATGTATGTATTTCATTTCGTTCTCGCCTTCCCCAGGCGGCCAGGCCACGTTGGTTCGATCCGTCGCTGGGCAGCGGCCGGAATTGAACGAAGCTCTCCCTAAATTCAACTCAATGCTTGGATTTAGTGGCTGAATAGAGATTTGTAGACAGTCTCTTAGCCAGGCTTCACAACGTACCGTTTTCGAGGTGGTGGTTCGAAAGCCGGCCGAGCGGACCACCGGACCGGCACTGACAATAATCGCCAAACACACGACAACTGCTCAATTTTAACTCGCATCCCCCGCAAACGCGCGTTACAGAACCACTCGCGCCCGCGTTCAGCAATCCGAGCGATTCTAATTCAAGTACAAACAACACCGTGCTCTCGACTAACGCTGCGTCCCCGTCCTTCGGCTCCCCTCACCCTACCACGCGCTCTCGCGCCCAGCTCGCGGGAGCTTGCAATTGCACGCTGGGGCAGAGTGCGCATCAGCCGCCGAATCCGATGGCCGCGCTGCATTCCAACGACACCAAATCGCACTCCGGCGGCAGCACAAGCGGGACGACCGAGAAGAGGTGGTGACTGCTGAACAGGGCGAAGGGAGACGAGAGTTGTCGCGCAAGCGTAATCGCGATGGTGATGGTGGTCGTGGCGGTGGGACGGGGAGTGGGATTGCAGTGGATGCAGGGAAGACGAGCAAGGAGGGGAAGACTGGTGAGTGCGTTTTCGTCCTCCTCTTTGTATATTTGTGTAAAATATACTGACCTTATGCGGAAGCAGCAATGACAACGAGCGCATGTAAGTCGACCATGCATTCGGCAGGCTGCTGGCGCCTGGAGCGCGAACGATCATCACCGCGTGCATGGCCGAGATGCAGCGCATCCGCGATGGGAAGCACGTCGACCGCTTGCGTGCACAGCGGGCAGAGGGAGCGGGGGTCTGCTGAGGGCGGCGCAGAGCGTGAGTTCTTCTCTTTCTTTCTGTATCTCGTTTCGCCGGCTCTCCCTTGCGCTCTAACGCTGCTTCTGCATGGGCTTGGGTGGTCTCTGGGGTATGGCTGCGGGAGCGCGCTCTGCTCGAGGAACGTCGACGTCGGTGTCTTCGCGCAGATTGCAGCGTCCGACCCTTCCTTGTTTTTTTCTTCCCGCACATCCTTCATTCTTATCCTCTGCATTTATCCATCGCTACTCCCTCTTCTACAGTTCATCCCCACTGCGCCCCGTCGCGCCCCATCCCGCCACTGTCCGACTCAAATGCAAGCAAGAACTCGGGCACGAGATCTGGATGCTCCGGTGCGTTTCATTTCTCCGTCTCATCTGCATTGGTTTTCGTCTTCGTGCTTCCCGTCTTGTCTTCGTTGTGCGCGTGTGGGGTGCGTGGGGTGCGAAGCGGACGGCACCGACACCTGTACGAGTGCGCGAGTGGCGGGTACTCCGTTTGACGCCCACTCTCCGGCGATTTGGACGCCCTACGCCTCCTCCCGCGCGTATCTGCGCCTGCACCTGGACGTCTCCCGTGCGTCGGCGTCGCGTCCAATTTCGGGAACCCGCAATGCTTCTTTGGGGACTGACTCCTGCACATATCCTTCCTCTTCTCCAAACCGTCACTGACCCCGTCCTATTCTGCAGACTTCTCCCGACGGGATTTCGTCGTGGGTGCGCGTGCGTTTTGGATTTGGAATTGAATTTGGTGCGTTTTTCTTTCTTCTTCTTTTTGGCGAGTTCCTGGGACGCGGCATGCGGGGGAGTCCGGGCGGGATGTGGAGAGCGCTGCAGACAATGCTCGGTGCAATGGAGCGGGTGACACTGGGGACTGTGCGAGTGCTCGGGTGTGCGATGCACGAGCGCTGGCGGCTTCGCCAGTGTCCGCGTTCGAGTGTGCCATCGAAGAGCGGATGTAGACGACGTCGAGTGTATGCGGGCAGGCGCTGCATCTCGACGTGTGGAGGACCCAGCCCGGGCCGTCATGTGTGTTCTTTTCCGTAGTCTGGCAAGCTTAGCCTTTAGACCGCCCCCAATAAGGAGACATTCATATTTGTATCTGCGACCGGCAATCCGTGCGCTGTCGGGGAGTCGATGGGATGTGAAATGGCCGCGCCTGGCGCCTCAGCTAGAATGAAGGATGCAGAGGTGGCGACGAGGCCTCGGACCCCTCTCGCTTGTTTCGCACCCTTTCCTTTCTGCCTCTGTTGTCTGTTTTCCACCTCTTTTTCTTCCCTGACGCGGCGGACTACGACGCCGCTCTTGTACTATCGCGTCCAGGCACTGCTCAGGTGCTTGAGCGGCTCGGTAGCGAGCATTTGGGCCCGTGGGATGGGTGTTGCAGGGCACTGAATATGTTCCTCTATGCCTTCAATTCGAGCATTCGGCAGTTACTGTTGGCCAACTGTTGGCTCTTCATCAGTTAGTCTTCTTGGCGCCAAGATTTCCACAGAATACCGATAGAGTAATTTTAAACCACGCAGTCGTTGCGCGGTGGGACTGGGGGGGGGGGGGGGGGGGGGGGGGCAACCCCGCCATTCCAAGGGCTTCGATTTGCCCGGAAATTGCCCCGAATTGCCCAGGGTTCCCGTCCTAAAGATGGTCGGATTTAACCGGTCGCTCAACCAATTTACAGCACTTGAGTAGTGATGATCATTGAGCTGTCACACAGCCTCGCTCAAGCTTGTCCTCTTCCTGATGGCAGACATCGTCGGCCTTGTCGCCAGCGTTTTGCAACTTGTCGACACAGTCGTCAGAGCCCACAACCACGTCAGGGATTTCCGCGATGCCCCGAAGCATCAGCAGCAACTGCTTACCGAGATCCTGAATCTTCAAACGCTCGTCTCGGAGTTCGACATCCGAATTAATACTGGGGCACCGAATAACCGCATGCAAGAGGCAGGAAAACCGCTGATCCAGCTGAAGGAGACTCTGGACCGATTGACGAAGAAGCTGGGCTCGGGGGGTACTTCCACCCGTTTCACTTGGCCGCTGTGGGGGAAGGAAGAAGTTCGACAGGGATTGGACGTCATTGAACGGTTCAAGAGCTCACTCAGTTTATGGCTCGGGATGGATATCCGGTCTGTTATCCCCACCTGACCTCTGGTTCTGTTCTTATTCCAAGCAGGGATTGTACGCAAGGCAGGCTCCCGATGGACTGCCGCACATTATTTCTAACTCTCGGCCAATCCAGATATCGCAGTTGCCGTAGAAGACATCTTGGAAGAGCAGCGAGCAAACGATGGCTGTAAGGTGACTTCACAATGAATTGGAACGAGGCTCATATGTCGCTAAATCAGATGTAATGAGCTCAGTCAATCGTCTCGGGCAAGATCAACAGGAAATCCACGAACGTGAGTTTCTCCGTGGTAGCACTGTCCTTTTCTCGTTAAATCTTTGAGCCAGAGACAATATCCACTCTCAAGGACGGCGATGAGGAGCACCGAGTTGCTCATAACTGTAATGATTTCCGATAAAAATATCTGCGGTCTTATAACACAGGTGTAGATATCGCCAAGACTGCACGGGATATTGCACGAGCTCAAGAGTACGATCGTGACGGTGTGTGGCCGGGAAAGAATGCGGAATTGCTTCATTCATATTGATCTCCGTAGCTCGAAAGCGCAAGGCAATTATAGAGTGGTATTCACCCCTGAATTTCTTCCCACGCCAGGAAGATATATTCAAGGTGTGCCAACCAGGGACGTGTGAATTGATTCTCAAAGATGCTCGATTCGACACATGGAAGCGGGGCACAGGGAAAACGTTGTGGTGTCGCGGAATACGTGCGTGTACCCCGATACCTGTGGCAAATTGGCTGAAAGTATAAACACACAGCTGGGGCCGGAAAGACCGTATTCGTGTGCGTAGTTTAACGTTGAATTCGAGCAGGACCTAAGCAAGAAAACAATGTACAGGTCAATTGTCGTCGATCATCTCCGAAAAGATCTGGATCACGACGCCGTTGGTGTTGCAGCCGTTTACCTGAATCACAAGGAGGCCGATGCGAGTCCTTCAATCCTTCTGGCCAGCCTCTGGCGACAATTAGTCTTTGGGAAGCCCATCCCATTGAACTTACACAAGTTATACGCAAAGCATCGGGAGCCCGGAACCAGGCCGTCCTTGGATGACGATCATGCGGTGCTCCGTTCGATAATCTCCGGCTACTCCCAAGTTTTCATTCTGGTTGATGCGCTGGATGAATACCCCGAGAGAGATCGGAGTATTCTACTCCGCCGGCTGTGCGCATTGGGACCAACTGTCAGCTTGATGTTTACCTCGCGGCCTCACATCCACATCGCAGATATCTTTCCGAATTCAGAAACGCTTGAAATCCGGGCGACGGAGGATGACATCCGGCTATTCATAGATGCACAAATTCCTCGATCCCCTCGCCTTTCAAGACACATCACAAGTCGTCCAGCCCTGCGAGACGAGATTTGCAGTGGAATTGCTCAGCGTAGTGACGGGATGTGCGTATTCTCTCCCGGAGCCCTCCTCGAACCCTCAACTGTCCTAAAACACACCAGGTTTCTCCTTGCGAGGTTCCATCTCGATTCTCTGACAGAACTGAACACTATCAAAGCTGTTCGTCAAGCCTTGAACCATCTGCCCGTTGATTTGGACAGCACATACGACGATATAACTGACCGAATTAATCGGCAAAAGGAGAGCGACAAAAAGCTCGCCTGGCTTGCTCTCTCATGGATTATCCATGCCAAGAGACCATTGCGCCCGTCTGAGCTTATAGAAGCTCTCGCTGTTGAACCGGACACCACCACACTTGACCCTGATAACATATTGGAGATGGACATCATTCTGTTTGTCTGCACAGGCCTGCTCATTGTTACCGGGAAGGATAACATAGTTCGCCTCGCCCATTACACCACACAAGGCTACCTGGAGCGTGTACAAGCACGAGAATTCCTTGACGCGGCAACGGATATCACGAGAACGTGTATCACATTCCTCTCCTTCGACGTCTTTGTGCAGGAGCAGGATGTCAGATCACGTCGCGACCTCGACAGCCCACACCAACACCCGTTCTTGGGTTATGCTGTGCAGTACACTCTTATACATGCGCGCGGCCGGCCAGAATCAGAAATCAGTCCCTTGATTCTCTCGTTCCTGACAAATAATCTCTCATGGAGGCGCCGGTTTCGCCTGCGCCATTGCTTTGGAACTTTCAACTTGTTCCCACCTATGTCGGCGCCACCCCTGTGGGTGGCCGCATGGTTCGGCTTGAGCGAACTCTGTCGGCTAATAATACAGGAACAGGGCGCTGGAACTGTGCTCCAAGAGGCTGTGTCTCAACACCACTCCAATGCTGTTCGAGTTCTTCTCGAAGCTGGTGTTGACGTCAACGCAAAAGAAGAACAATATGGCACTGCCATGTACCAGGCCTTGAAGGTGAACGAGTGCGAGGCGATGAAGTGGCTCGTCGAGCACGGTGCTGATGTCAACACGAAGGGGGGTAAACATGGGACGGCTCTGCACCTCATCTCATACATGGGAAGATATGAAGAAGCCCGTGCTCTCCTTGCCCATGGTGCCCACATTAATGCGCTAGATTCATCTGGCAACCCCGCACTCCACTCGGCTCTAATTCGAGGCCGCCATACGGTCGCTCGTCTTCTCATCGATCACGGTGCTGTTGTTGATGCAAAACAGTTCGAAGAACCTCTGCGCTCCCTCGCGGGAGGAGGTTGGCATGTCGCCTCCGTCCTCTTTCTCCTTGAGCATGGTGTCGACGTCAATGCGGCGGACAAGTATGGCTGCACCGCGCTGCATCGTAGCGTCTTATACCACAATCCCAACCACATCGAGCTTGCTCGGCTTCTCATCGAGCATGGAGCGGACGTAAATGCGGGTTCAGAGCTGCATGGGACCCCCCTGATTATAGCATCTAGGAGAAACCATATTGGAGTGGCCCGTTTTCTCATTGAACGCGGTGCGTCGGTCAATGCGGTGGGAGGAAAACCCTACGAGTCTGCCGCATCTGGACTCAGCGATTTCATGATCCCCATTGACCAGTTGAATCAACACGGAGGATGCACTGCCCTCTACGAGGCTTCACGCTGGGGCCATACGGAGATAGTTCGTCTGCTCCTTGACCACGGCGCAGATGTTAATGCGCAGGCTGGACACGGAACAGCGCTTGGGGCGGCAGTGACATTCAGAGGGCATGAACATATAAGAGCTGTTAGGTGGCTCATCGAACATGATGCTGATGTCGATGCGAAAGCGGACGTCTATGGCATGACCCCGCTGGCCCTAGCATCACGGGCCGGAAACATGTGGGCTGTCCAACTGCTTATCGAGCACGGCGCAAAGGTCAATGTGGAAGGAGAAAGCTGGGGCAGCGTCCTGTGTGCAGTGGCCTCTGCACCGGACTTTACCACCTCTGAGCCCGTCGCTCATTTTCTCATCAAACACGGTGCCGATCCCAAAGGCCCCGGAACATATGGGCTGACGCTTCTCGGCGTGGCCGCTGCGCATGGACGGATTGATCTGGTCCGTCTACTGCTACAGCACGGGGCAGAGGTCAATGCAATATCGAAATCAAACTACACAGCGTTGCAGGCTGCCATATTGCACATCAAATCCGAGTCCAATGCAATGAAGATGGCGGAGCTTCTCATCCAGAGCGGAGCTGACATAAATGCGGATGGCGGCAAACATGGGACTGTTCTTCGAATAGCCTTGGAAAGGGGGACCACGGAGATCATCAAAATTCTGCGTGAGAATGGAGCCACGACGACTGACGCAGATACGGCTGTCGATCCCGCAGTGTTCGAAGCGGCCAGGGAGAGGTGGAAAGAGCCTGGACCTCGTGTGCCGCCATGTCGTGGGGCCGCTATAGTGGTGCGGGGTAATTGAGTCGAGTTCCTGTTTGTAAGATACCTTCACTTCGCTCCGGCAGATAAGAACTGTTTCAGTTGCAATCGGGCAAAAATAATTCGCCGCGCCAAGTTGGCGCGGCCGTGACGCGGCGGTGCTGCGGCAGTGAATCGGCGGTTCAAATTTTAATGAGCGCCGTCCCGCATGTTATAGCGTCCGTCACCCCCGCCATAATTGCACAGGGCGTACACACGAACTGTAGTCGTGGACGATGGCAAAGGAATAGGTGCAAATAGGTAGAGTTATTATTAATAAAGCATTCAAAATCACTGTGTTTATGAACCACAACACAAGCCTTGAACCGAGGAAGTTTGTCAAACTCAACCGTGGGAACTCAAAGTAGTGACGGAAAAACTGAGTTTGCTATTGAAAAGCCCCTTGGTATTTCACATCACCCGGCAGTGGTTCAGCAAGGTCATTACTATACTGCTGCACTTGTTGAAAGCAAAATCCCATACAAGTCAATTGAAAATCGAAACAGCGTACTTTGCGTGTCGGGCTTGCAAGACTCGTTTGAATTCTAAATCCCGAAAAAGTCGCAAATAAGTCTGGATGAACATGACAACAGGGTAAACAATCCTACATCGAGACTGTGCGCTGTCATTTACATATATAGGCTTCTTTGTATCCGCACTGTAAAGTCCGAATTTGAGGATCTGTGCCATTCCAATATCTACCACCATTGAACCTTCAACGTAGAGTACAAGTTAATCCCAGTGCTTATTGCGTAGTACCGGGCTGAACGTCGTTTGCCATCGGCCAGCCAGAATTACCCGTGCAAAGCTTAATTTGTGGCGACAAAGAACAAGAGGAAAAATTAGAAAGTCCACACTTGAGATTCGGCACTCTATCGTAGAACAAGAAAAAAAAACACGCACGAAAAAAAATGGAAACAACTGAACCCTTCAAACATTATGCAACACATCAAACCTTCAGACAGAGGGAGTCGAACCCTCAGCTACCTCATACGTCTTATGCTCATAGTAGCTGGGGCTGTAGTGCTACCGTTGCACGATGTCTGAGTGCTTTTTTTTCTCTTCCTTAGCTGCAGTGTCGACGCGGATCACTGAGGTACAGAATCAAAAAAAGGGAATTCGGTGAAACGAGGACGAAGCAGTCACGGGGAGTCCAACCCCTGAACTTTGTCGCATAGAATTCCAGGATCCAAAGTAGGTTACACCGTGTCTGAGCTGTCGAGTTGTCAACTGGGTTGTAGAGGTGAGACCCTTGATGATTTTTTTGTGTCCCAGCTTGGTCCCAGCAGTTGGTTCAGTGGAGATTGGCCGTGGGCAGAAGTCTTGATGACGGTGAGGAGACTTGACCGGAATTAACCGGCGCGGCGATCACAATCGTAATGGCACCGGGCGTGCGGGCCGAAGCGCTTCCTTCTTCTCTCCGACAGTACCGGTCAACGCAATGATTCGAGGTGCTTTCTGAGTGTACAGCAACGCATATGTACCGTGGCGGTTGGCTCGGCAGATAAGACGGTCCATGCAGGAGTCAACTCACCGCTTGGTACGTTCCCCGCGATTTTTCTCAAATTTTCGCGTCGTGCCCTTGCCAACAATTCCTTTATTCTCCCTCGCCTGCTTGTCTTTCCCTCTGTCTCATCTACTGACCTATTTTTATTTTTTAAATTCAGGCGCGCGATCGCAGGCAAGCGAAGAGTATCCTGCCTGTACTAATTAGGGAGACGCAATTCCGGAACAGAAAGGAGGGGATTTGGACGGTACGTGCCATTTTCGATTCCAACTCGCATCCCACACAAATATGCTTACAGAAACCACCCGCGCCCGCGCGCTCGTCGTCCGTTCGAGCTTCTTCTCCGACTCAATTCAAATTCAAGCAAATAATACTTTGCTCTCGAGCCCGCGTCCTTCGCCACCCTCATCCACGTGCTCCCACGCCCGCCCATGACCACTGAGAGCACGGAGTTCGCAACTCCGTGCTCTTGCGCCCAACTTCGAATATCAATTTTGGCTCCGGCTCCGACAGCTCAGCGACAATGCGGATGGCTACGGGTACGGGCACGGGAGCGGGAAGGGGGACCGGCACGGGCATGAGCACAGGATAGGTGTCATGGGCTTCCGGTTCCCAGCCTGCATGCGCAAGCCGAGGAAGAGGCGCGCGCATTCACTTTAGGGTTCTGTTTATAAGTCCGGTTAATAAACATGTTTTTAAACACCGGTTTATAAACCCGGTTTATAATGGTTGGCCAAAAAGGACCGGTTTTTAATTCACACAGCCACAGGGCGGTGATCTCCAGAAGGTTGGTGGTATGCCGGCCGGGTGTGAAATTGGGGTGAACAGCGCCGACCTAGCACACCGTGCTTGTTCTCGGCACCTGGTGCAACATTGTTACATCGCTTGACTCGCATCGGGACGGCGTGGACATTACAGTTCCATTTTTCGAGATTTACTTAGTAGCGGACAAGGCAAGGGACAAGGCCATCCCGGGTGCGGATCAGATTCGAAGTCTCGGTAAGTGGTCGCAGAGGAGTGCGGGAGCCGTAGAAGGGGGCAACAAAGGCTCACGGAGGAAGTGGTCGGAGGGGGAAGTCGAAAACTCGGATTTTAGCCGATTTTAGGGGCGGTGTTTATAAACATGTTTATAAACGGCCTGTTTGTAAACCAAAAATTATAAACTGTTTATAATTGCCCCGGGAATTATAAACAGAACCCTAATTCACTTGGCGACTCCGTGATAGTGATGGTGGTGGTGGTGGGAAGGGAGTGGGTTGCGAGTGGGATATGGGGAAGACGAGTAATGAGAGGAAGATCGGTGAGTGCGTGTTCGTCCTCCTCCCCCCTCTTCATATACTGCTGTAAAATGTATGTACTGACCTTGTGCGGAAGCAGCTGCGAGCGCGGGGAAGGAGGAGCGGTACCCGCTCGATGGCATGTATATCGATGAGCGCCGCCTGCCCACACTACAAGTCATGCACCCGGCAGGCTGCTGGCGCCTCGAGCGCGAAGAGATCCCCACCGCGCCCCTGGACGAGATGGAGCGCATCCGCGATGAGACGCACGTTGGCCGCTTGTGCGCGCAGCGGGCGTCGACAGGCAGAGGGAGCGGGTGTGTATGCTGAGGACGGCGCGGAGTATTTTGGTGAGTTCCTTCTTCCTCTTTGTGTATCTCTTTTCGTCGCTCTACGCTGCTTCTACAGTGCGCGTCGAGTCCCCGCCTACGGAGAGGGTGGCAGCCCGACCACCGGGTCCCCGCGCGGAGAGGGTCGGTGTCGCAGCGTGCGCGGGCTCATTCCCGCGCGAGGGGTCTCAGCATTCCATCTGCGCGCGCGTTGAGCCTGCGCTCGTGCATTCCTGAGCCGTGCCCCGCTGCCCTCTCCCCCCTCCTTTCCTCCCAACGCTTCCCTCTACGCGCACGCATACTGACCGACTTGCCCGCACAGAAATACGACGACAGTCACCCGACACTCACGCCGCGGTCAAACTCGCTTCAGCCTCATCGCCTCAACGCCAACACCACCACCCTCGCTGGATCAAGTCCCGCCGGATTCGGGGGTTAGTATCGGAGAAAGAGAGCATCCTAGGTACGTAGCGTACACTTATCGTGCTGCTGCGCGTGCTTACGATTGCGACCCACGTTGGCAGTGCGAGATCCGTCAACTCCGCGCCGCCGCCGCCCGCAATCCCCGGCGCTGCCAACTCGAGCCTCGCGCCCGGGTCCTTCTCTCTCTGCCCCCGCACCCCCCATACTTCAATCCATCCACATCACTGTTCCCACTCCCTTCGCTCACCCTCACCCGCGCTCGAGTGTGCACGTACGCGCGCAGTCCTTCAGCTGCGCGGCCCGAGTGTGCGTACATCCTCCGCTCGCCCCTGTCGCGTCCAGGTCGGCGCAGTGGCGTCTGTTCAGGCGCGGGCGTCGCAGGCGTGGCGCGGGGCGGCACCAGCTAGCTCCGAGGCGGGGCAAGTCCCCATTCTCGGATTCGCTCGGTGCGCGCGCCGTCTGCAGCGAGTACCCCTATGCCGCATTAACGAGCGCAGCGCGGGTAACCCGGGCGCGGGAACGGCCGCAGTGCCGACGGTTCCTGCCCGCACAGTCCTCGGCACCCACACGCGCGGCACACTGCCATCCCCCTCTGCTCGCTCATCCGAGTCCCGTCTCCGTACACGCCCCCATGTCGTATGCACTTCTTTGAATAAATTTTACCTGTGAGCTTCGAAACTGGTTAGCGCGAGGAGACTTGAATCAGATTGAAGGAGGCCTTACCGAGACTTCGAGAATTCGAAGGGCTTGAAGACCGAGTACCCGGAACGGTATAGAAAGTCGGGTGGTAAGGACTTTAATCGAAGTTCAATTCGGGGGGAGAAGCTTACATCAGCAAAACCGGGGCTTGCTACGTAGCACTACGTAGTTCCTGTAGTTCCTGTAGTTCTGTAGAAAGGGTACCCCTTACGTAGTTCCATGTAGTTGGCCAGGGTTCTACGTAGTTCCATGTAGTTGGCCAGGGTTCTACGTAGTTCCCGGCCATTCTATGTAGTGCTATGTAGTTCCCCAGGTCTCTACGTAGTTCATGTAGTTCCCGGATGCCACCCAGTACCATTAGTTGCAATGAATTTTTCCTTCAGACGTATCATTCAGGGGATGTAAAGAAGATTTCGAAACCAATTGTATAGGATCGGGTATATTAATGCTATCCCGCTCTAATCTAAGGTCACCATACCCTCCGCGTTGGCGTTGGGCGTCCCCACTTCAATGGTGTGCTCCGCCTCCCACTGTGCCCATCGCGCCGTTGTCTTTCCCCAATGCTCCCGGTTACCTTTCAGCTTGGCAATGGATCGTAGGGCATCCTTGTACGTCTTGTGATAATTTTCTTCCGTGAACCGAACTTTCAGAAATTGTCCTGTGGCGTACTCTTGAAGGCCCACTTGAAGCTATAAGTGGATGAGCAAAAAAAGATGTAAGGAAGATGCGACTTCACAAAGAGAACAACAGCAGCCACAAGCTCGCCGGTGTACACCCCGAACTCTTCAGGCAGCGACTTTGCTAAGGAGTCCTCAGATTTGTGAGGCTTGTGAACGATCCGGAAAATGAGCTCGGATATGGCCGGATGCATCATGTTGTTCGTATGGCCCTACAATTCCTTAGCAAGATATTACAATTACTTGGAATCATACCTCAGCGTCAACGCCATGCTTGAGGAAGTTGTAGTCCTTCAGAAGCTTCTCAACGTTGTC